>PPHD01017532.1:0-14998 GCA_002909625.1 Bambusicola thoracicus
ACAGTTTTGGTTGTTCAGCATTGTGACTTTTCAAGAAAGCAGTGCCACTTTAAGCGAAGAGATGCTGCCTTCCCCTTCTCACACCCCTTGAGAAAATCCAATTCAAAATCCTATATTTTTCTTGCCTGTGTTGCTGTGTTTACAACAGTGTCACGAGAACGAATGCTGGTACGATTACCTGAGCTGTGTGTTGAGCAAGATCTGCAACTTCAGAGAGAAAATGATTTGAAGCAAAGAAAAGCTTATTCAGAGAAAACGCTATAAACAGTGAGTCCGTGGGCTGCTTTTGTAAAGCAGAGGAGGCTGCGTTCTCATTTTTAGAGTAGAAGACAGTGGAACAGATGGACCGAGCGGTTTGGCAGAAGCAGGAAGTTTTATTGTTGGAGAGGATTAGAGTTTAGGAATTTTGGTTTAGTGGCTTGCACACACCCTTCGGAGTATTTACTTATTAATTTTTTTAATAAGGATGTGGTTTGAGATGCAGGATTTCTTGAGGGGGTTTTGGAGTGAGAGGGGAGGTAGCTGTGCTTGGTGGTTTAGCTCACATGTGCTTGATGGTATACACTGGAAGTGCAGCAACAACAAAGCTCCAGAGATGAGCTCCAGAAATGTCTCTTCTGCTGGGGAGGGGAAGATCTGCAGTTTGTTTGCCTTAGCGAGGAGAAATGCGGTCGCAAATACGTGCTTACACTCAGGCTTTCCAGTGACTGGAAGTGCTCTGATGGAAGCAAACCAGATCTTTGTGACACTCACCAGGATGAGCACATGCTCAGTGAGCCCATCTTTGGTCTGCAGTGAGAGTTTAACCTTTTTGATCTTTGTTTCTGAAGCTTTGTGAACCAGCAGCTCTGTGGATGGTTCTCAGCGCAAGTGGAAGACGATTCTCTTCTCTTTTGACGGTCTGTGCCTGGCACAGAGCAATCCAAGAGCTGTGCCACCTGGCTGTGAAGCTGGCACTTTAAGAGAAGTTGGCCACTTGAAGTAAGCTATGACTTCACACATTTAGGGTCTAGCCATAAAATTAATATATATGTATTTAAAAAAAAAAAAAGGCACAACAATTTAAGGCTTGTTGAGCTTGGCAGAGATTTCAAGCTAACTTTCAGGTCAAAATCGTCTTGCACCCACACAAACAATTAAGAAGAAAATTATCTGAAGACTATTTGCATGAATTACTCTGGAAACAAATTTTACTCAATACAGAATGAATTATTCCACCATAAAATAGATGGAGGTACTTCTTAGAATAAACTACTTTGCATCTTTTATCTGTCAGCTTGCTCTTTTAAACTATTATTACTTACTTGTCTCAGCCTGCCTACTGTTGTGTCCTTAAGTGCTCTGGAATCATCTTGCCTGGATATAGTCTTGCCTATCTGTGTATGCAGTGTAGTGTGTGTGAGTGTGTACATGTGTTTAGTGTGTATATGTTGTATATAGGTATACCGAGTATGTCTTTGCTGTAGCTCTGTCTCTGCATCCTCTCTACTTTCTGGTGGAAGCTCAAGGCTTTTTTCCTCTCTGCACTTCTGAGTTTTGGCCTAGCAGTAGTCACTGGGGTGGTGAGATGACTTCCTTTTACATATTTTAAAATGAAAAGGGCATTTGTGTCAGCATTGCAGTGAAGCTGCAAAAAATGAGATGACCTCGGGGTAATTGTAAGAGAGGGAAATTGTAAGGTCCCATATATGTTGCTTTAAATATAGGCCTGGGTATGGGACAAGCCCTCCTTTGCCAGGCAGGCAGCCAGGATTAGCACTGCCATTACAGTGTGATTGTGAGCTGAAACCCCATTAGGCCTTAAGCAGGAGGAAGTCTGATGCACAGCCCTGTGGCTGTGCCAGGCATCCCTCGCTCCTGGGCAGAGCTGTGTGTAAAGCTGGCACGCTCCTGGTGGAGCAGCCCATCCTCTCTAACCATGCATGGCACACCATATTTTTCAGACTTGCTTCTCTGAAAGCTCTGCCAAGAGGTCTGCCACAGAGGTATCTCTGCTGCAGGGGCAGCCTCTGGAGATGGAGGTGGTGTTACCAGCCCTGCCCCAGTAACGGTGAGCGCCTGCGGTCCCCTGGCATGGCTGGAGCCTGCTGGGTCAGCACTTACAGCTCATGGCTTCAGCACAGTATGGCATGGTGAGCAGTAGCAGCAGGGCATGGTGCTGCTGCTCTGCTCCCTGCCCTCTGTGCTCAAGGATAAAGCCCTCCAAGTGGGTGAAACAAAGAAAATGTGGCTGTACTGCTTCATGATGAATCCTTTAATGTGAAGGGAGGGGGGACCAAAGAGGAAGCAATCTCCAACAGCCCCCTGTGTGTGGCCAGTCCTCGCTTCCAATCACTCTTCACTCCACGTAAGTAGTTCTAGTGATTTACATGGCTTAGTCGAGGGTGTCTTCAGTTGCCTTTCCCTTCCTGTGTTTTGGCCTTGGGCTACAGGCCTCCCTGAGAACCTTTCCTCCTGATTTCTGAGCCCCAGCTCAATCTGCTGTGTTGGTGTTGGCTTCTTCCCAGCGCTGCCAGTGCTGACTGTGCTTCTTATTTATCCCATTGGACACCATTAAAATAAAAGTTCCGAAATCATTTTTAGGCTGTTCAGCAGATTGGTGCTGTTTGTATTTGAAGCTGTCATGTTCTCACCCATATGCCAAGGTTTAATTGGAGGCAATAATCTTTTGAGTTTATTCTGACTTCAGGAAGGACTGAAGTCCTATTTGAAACAGTTTTACTCTTCTAACTTTATCTTTTTGTTCTTTTATATTTTTCTTTCTTTCTTTCTTTCTTTGTTGGAGCATCTGTTTCTGAATGCAGACTGCCTGTGTTAGCTCCTCTGCCCACCTGGATCCCCCCCTCCTAGGGATTGCAGCTGCTCAGCGGGATGGGGAAGGAGGGTTACTTGATAGATCTCTTCCATCTTTCAGCTGGCAGGAGGATGGTGATTCACCTCATCAGCTTTGACTTGGAGCATTTCTATACCCCAGATGTGTGTTCCCAGCATCCTCTAGTTGGCTTCGCTTCCTTGGAAGCAGAAGCTGTGGGGGAATGTGATAGAGACATCCAAGTTCAGCAGCACAAGAGCTATGTAAATGTGACTGTGGTGATGCTGGCTCAAGCTGAATATCCAGCTGTACTGCATCATGTGGATTTATGAGCCTGAGTCTCCGCTAGCTCATGAATCTCTGCTCTTGATCTGTTGCTTGATGTAGGCACGCACATCTTTGCAGATGCCTGTGTTCAGGGGTCTGGGCTCAGATGGCTGAAACTCTCTGTACCTTACCATTTCCAGCTCTGACTGGCAAAGAGCCCAGCAGCCATGTCACACAGGGCTTCTTGCCCAGTGTCTCTTTCCCTTCACTGACTTGATTTTTGAGTCATTTCAAAGTTTTGAGCCCTATGAGTTTTTGGATGGACTGACCTGGTCTGCCTCCTTGAAGCATCCTCCTAGGAAAAAAAAGTGGGCCACTGTGAACCTCAGAATACAAAGGAGGATGTAAAACTTCCATCATCTTAATGCCATGAAATAAACAACTCTCAAGCAAGGCTTTTCTTAGGGATGTGTGCTTTGAAAGCGATGAGCAACATGAGAAAACCCAAATGAGCGATGATGGAGTAACCTAAGTTAATGATGTTGATACTGAGATTGGCTTTTCTAGATGAGCAGTATTTCAGAAAATGTAATCCATCAGTTCCTGATAAACCCTTACATACAGAGTCTTGCTTTGTTCTGTTTCCAGGGTAATCCCGGCTTGCTCGTATTATAACTATAAAGCTGGGCATGCAATATTTTTAATAAGTACTTATATCTTAGTTCAATAAAAAGATATTTCAGAATAATTTGCACACTGTAGAGTCTTATTTCAGTGTTTTGTTTCTTTTTCCTCAAGTCGGGTTACAAGATGAGAGGATACGCTGCAGTTAAAACAGTGTTGTCAAGGAGAGCCATCTAGATAGGAGCTGATGAGATCTTGACTAAGCTTTTCAAGGCAGAGCTGTTTTGTCAGTCAGGTTCCTGTTTGTGTGTGTTGGAGGAGTGGCATTAAATTAACTGTTCTCCATGACTTATGAATGACACACGCGTCTTATCCTCATGTCCTATAGCTTGTTGCTATAGAACTTGCCCAAACCAGTGGACAATAGCATGCTGACTAAACACCCTATAAATGGCTTGTTTTAGGTAGCTTGTGCAATATGTGTAGCAATTCATGGCTCTGGAGTGCGCACAGTACTTAATACACCTGAAGTATTAATAGTAGTGCAACGCTAGCTTTTTTCTTCCCATGAAGCCTACTAAAGATTATTATATCTCTGAGGATCATGGACCATATTTCTGTAACATTGGCTTATAATTTGTCCTAGAGCAAGGCATTAATGTGTTGCATCTAATTGCTAACAGATGGGAATGGGTGAATGGACCCTGGCACCTACTGAAGGAGTCGGCCCATCCTTTGGTGCAGTTTTGGTGCTTCCTGTGGCCAAGTGCCACGGTGGCTGGCTGGGGAAGTACAGCCGATGTGGCTGGAGTATGTGGCACAAGTACTGGTTGTCCACTGAGCAACACAGCATGTTTCACAAAAGTGAAGAAAGGAGAATAGATGTGCTTTAATATGTGCTCTGTACAAAGCTTCCCGGCTAAAGCCTCTGTGACAAATTATATTTCACCTGCTGAAAGGAAACTGCTATGCCAGTAAAAGTATATTTCTGTTAATGGTATTCGTGTCCTCAAAGTCGTACAGCTTCCTAATCCAGACAAAGCCCGATGTGCTTGAATAAGGTGTTATGGGGAAAAAAAGGCAAACCAAATAAACAAAGAAAATTAGGCCTCTGGCCTTGTTTCCAGAACCAGCCTCGTGCTCTCCTTTGTTTCTTCTGTTTCTTCTCCATTGGTTCTTCAGTGAACCAATCTATTCCTACTGCATTTTTTATGAGCCCCGTAACTTCTACAGGACAAGACAGGCAGGTGACCTGCAATGTAGAGAGGAGTCCCTGTCCTAACCCAAGTGTGCTGTCAATGAAGGATGGCCAGTAAAAAGAAGTTAGTCTTAATGTTTAAGTTTTCCTCTTTGAAAAGCATCCTAGAGCCTAAGCCGCCAGCAGGACTGTCAAGTCCCACTCATTGCCTTTAAGCTTTCTGAATATATTTAATGAGGAAGAAAAAACAGCCAGTGTTTTTATTACGGGTTGCCAGCATAAATATTTAAAACATCCCCTATCTCATTCCTCTAATCCCGGAAAGATTGCTTCTCCTAGAGACTGGAAGGCAGGTACTCATGTTTGTAAATAAAAGATCGTCTCAGAGATCAGAGAACTGTGTGTTTTACTGCACTCTGTGACTAATTGAGAGATAATGCAGTAGAAAGGGAGGTGGGAGGAGGGGGACAAAAGAGAACAAGGGAGAATACATGTGCGCAAGTCAACCACAAGCCATATTTCCCTGCTGCCGGGGGCATGGAAGGAGAGGGTATATAAATGTGCGTTAGCTGAGATGGAATAAAGCCCCAAGACAAAACTGTTTATAACCTGCACGTTAAGTCAACCTCAGCCTATCAGCAGTGGAGGTTAAGGTCTTATTTTGCCCCGGTAAGTTTTATTGAAGCTGCAATATGGCTTTGGTCATGGACGTGCAATTGGAAATGCCAGTGTTGCTGGCTCAGCCGAGGGAACTTCGGCCTGCTGCAAGGTGCAGTGCCTTGAGTGAGGGGCTTTGCAGCTCTGCTGGAGCAGGCAAAGCGTGCAGGGCTCCGTTCTGGGGTCTGCTGCTGTTTGGTAACTTTTGGGGCTGCAGGAATAGGAGAGTTTTCATTTGCATCCCATTCTCTTGTCAGCTGTGTTTGCATAAACTGAACAGCTTTCCAAGTGAAGGCTTCCTTTTCCCTGGTGAAGATGATATTTAATGTGAGCAGATTGAGTGACTAGAAGGAACTAGGCACAATCAGAGCAGACCTCCAGTGAAGTGTGTTTTCAACCAGTGCTTTGCAGTAGATGGCCTTGATTTGCTCTGGGTCACGTGTTTTCTCCTGTGTGTAAACTGCGGCCGCTGATCAGACAGGAAATGTTTGGGGCTGGAAAGCTTCCTGTGGTGTCCTGATTCATGTGAAAATGAAGCTCCTTGTTGTTGCAATCTTTCCTGGCATATCTTGTAGGGGTGTCCCCAGGGTTGGGAGCTAACAAGTTGAGAGAGCTATGCTGCAGACGGCCTGCAGAGACTGCGGGGCTCTGTCCAAAGGACGCTGCTCTGGCCAAGCAGATGGTTGGCCTGAAAAATAAAGCAGGGGGCTTTGGGACGTTTCTCCAAAGAAAAGTGGGGAGAGAACTGAGTGAAAAGGAATTTTAGAAGATAGATGATGTGCAGAATTCTTGCTCTCAGGGTAGGAGAATTTTACTGAAAACATATGGGTTGTGGGCAAGAAAAGGTCACAAATCAGATACTGTAAAAGGTGTGAGGCTGGTGGTCTTCTCAGATCTGGATAAAGGCGCATCCATCCAGCCTGGATGCAGACCGGCAGATGTAGGATGACCAGGTTTGCTCCTTAAGGTGTACGATCTGTATCGGGTGCTCCTGTGGTAACCAGGGAGTGACCAGCTGCTCGGGGCTGACCAGGCCCGGTCTTCTCAGGCTCACTCCACGCAGCAACCAAATGCTGTGTGTCCCTAATGAGCAGGGGGACGGCTGGCCTTGAGGCCTGCGCAGCCTGTGGGGTGGGTGCTGCTGTCAGACAGGCAGCTATCAGCAGATCTGCTCAGCTGAGCAGCCCGTCCTGCCAGTTCTCAGTGCTGTTGCTGTTGTCCCCGTGTTTTCTCCTGCTGGAAGGAAGGCGGCAGGGTTGTGGGATGCCGGCACATTGCTCTGGCTTTGGCACCCAGCTACAGCAGGTTAGGTGAACCTCCTTTTACAGTAGCTTTGTTCTGTGGTCACATATGGGCTTTAAGTTTAAAGCACTGCTGGTCTGAATTAAGCCTCTCGCAGCTGTTGTGGCTCACTGAGCTCCCTGAAGGATGGCACGGCGGGCACAGGCCGAGGCCGGAGCACACACCAGCGAGGTGAGGGGGAGATCTACAGACTCGTCCTTCTTCACAGTGTACCTCACAACCCCACGTTTAGGGGCACGGCATTGATACGCTCACAGATGTCAGATATTTTGACCAGTTCCAGACAAGCTGGTAGAGAAGACCAGAGACCCAATTGAATAAACGTGGTCAGGATTTCTGCAGTATTCAGCAGCTGCACCTGGGAAAACACCGAGAGCTGATTTAGGAGTAGAGGCATGGGATGGGTTTGCTGCACTTCACAAGTCTTTATTCCCTACTTTTCGGTTCCCCATTGAAGGATCCGACCTCTGCATGAAAAAGTCAGTCGGAACAGCGCTGGCATAGAGCACTGGGCAAAATCAAAGCGTTTACAACATCTATATCTTTGAAGTGCCTGCTTAATAGTGCCGTTGTCATGCCGGTTGGAGGCAACACTTCTCTTTGCAAGTGAAAGGCTCAGCGGAGCTGGCTGATAAGCGCTGGTGCCCCGCTGTGAAATTGACCCTTTGAACTGGGAAGAATCACTCCAGATAAGCACGTAATGGAATTTTTATCTGGTCTGGCTTTTTATTGCAGCGCATTAAGAGTTGACAGTCTTTCTATGCAGCAAAAGCATTTTCTCCTTAGCTCTTGCAGGGGTGTGGATAGCACAATAGTCACATTTTAAAGATGCTGCTTGCGGGCTGGGAAGAAACAGCCACGTCATGCCTTGCTCTTGCAGGAACAGAAAGGAAGCGATGACAATATAACCTAAATAACAAACGTATGTTGATTTAAGAGCTAAACTTGTGAAAGGCCAGGCTTCCGAAATCCCAAGGGAACAGAGGAGCAGCGAGGATATTGGCAGTATTGTTGAAGGACAGATAAAAAGTTTTGTCACTCTTATCTATTAAAAAAAAAAAAAAGGCTGGGAAATGTTTCACAAACTTCTGCTTTCATTTCGCTGTAGAAATAAAGGTTCTCTTCTACATTAAAACCCACAGGTTCGTTTGTCTATAAGAATATAATCTCTCAGCAGCATAACGTTTGCAAGCAGAGCACTGCTACACACTGTGTTTCTTCTGTATCAGAGAGAATCTGCTTTTGTTTAAAGCAGGGATCATACTCTTTGAGGTTCTCCTTTCTAGGCCATAAAACAGCCGTTAGACTTTTGGTCTCAAATCCTGGTACCAAAAGAGCAAAGCAGAGGACTTGAGGCTTGACCTGGTGCTGAGGTTTGCTGTGTGCCATGGTCCCACCAGGCCAGGAAGACGAGGCCGGGGTGCTATGCAAAGGCTGCTGTTGTCCGAAGGGAGCGTTTGAATGGTTGCGGTGTGTCTGAGAGCAGGACTGCTGCATTCAGCACGTGCAGGCTGTTTGGCAGAACGGCCCTCGCTGGCAGGCAGCGTGCAGAATACAGCTGGTTTGAGTTGTGAAGCTTGAAACAATAACAGAAGATACGGCTCTATTAAATACATTGATCCAAACGGATCCATCCTTTCACAGAATAAAAGGAAGCTCGAAGGGTTGGCGTTGTGAAGCAGCGTGGGAAGGGAAAGTTGTTGAGGGGGGAATTTTGCTCCGAGTAAGAATTCATCAAGTTCAAGCTGACATTTCTCAGTGTCACGTTTCCCCTTTGGCCTCCCTGAGATACCGGTAGTGAAAAAACTCTCAAGTAGTTTTATCCCACTTAATTGCTCTTTAAAATGTGCTCTATTCCTTGCTAGCAATATAGCACCGCTGTGCTATATTAATGAATATGTAATTTAAAGGAGGAGGGCAGGGGCTGACATATGGCAAATACATGCTTTAGTTCTGGTAAGCACATGATTTTGAAGATAAACAAAGCTGTTTCCTTATCCTCAGCATGTACTTATTTTGTTTTACTGATAATGAGAAAAAATTAACACTGCTTAACATGATTGAAAACAGCAGTATTCTGTGAGATTAATGTCTGTGTGAATGACACTGAAAGCCTTTTTGCTTCTTCGTGTTTAAACTGAAGTTCACTTCTGTGTAAGATGTGTTGAAAAAAGGCCATCCTAACTCCAAAAAGCAGTTTGAAATCTCTCCAGTGATGTTTTCTTTTCAATCCTGTGGGGGTGTTGGAGTTCTTTTGGAATTATTTTTTATTTTGCTTTTCAAATCTGTGTGGCTTAGCGGTGCTTTTATTAAAAATTGGATTCATTTCTATCAAAGAGTTTCCAAGTAATAGAAGGCTGTTGTAGTGTTTTATAACAGAGACGTTTAGCACTGATGTCTGCAATAATGACTTCCAGCATTCAGGTTGGGTTAAGTCACATTTCAAAATGTTATCGAGAAACTTTGGTAAGCCAAAAAATTGAGAGACGTAAGCCTAAACAATGAGAGAGGCGGCAGTTATGCTGCTATTATACACGTTAGAAGGGTTTGAAAAAGTTAGTGCAAGACTTCTCAGAATCCTGAGACTCCATCTGCCCCGGCTGCGTTTCATTTAGCAGCGTGATTCTCTGAGACCAGTAGTTGGAGTGGCCAAACCCACGTTGCGTTGCCCTGCGCTGTGCACCCCACTGCACCTTTAATAGAGATGTTATTCCTCTTTGGTCTGTTGTCTTTCTTTTTTTTTTTTGTCTGTCTTTTTTTTCCTGTCCACTGTGCCTGAAATACTGTGCTGGCCAATCTGAGTAATGCTGTTGCCTCAGGAAGCTGGGATGTTGCACGCATCGGGATACTACATGAAGGCATACATCTATGCTGCATGGTTCAGAGCCTCTTTGAGCCAGTGCTGGAGGACTGTGGAGGCTGGGGAAACTCACACACAGCTGTTTTTTGCCTCATGTAGTAGAACAGTCTGTGGCTTTCCCATGTCCTGCACACCATGTCCAGGAGTGATAGTCAAAAACATGCTGTGGAATGTACACCTCTGAAACAGGGTAGGTGACTGCTAGGCTCGTGTCTTGGCTCTGTTCAGTGTCCTTCCTATCAAAGGAGAGCTGAGAAACTCCAAATGCCCCTTGGCTGTGGTGGGAGGCAGTCCATGGTACTGCCCCAAAGGATGGAGCTACTGCAGTGCATCTCACTTAGGGCTCGTGGCAAATGTCTGGCAGGTCCTCCTCATCCTCCAGCAACATGAGTGCTCTCCTGTGCCACACAGACAGCTGAAGGCTCTTTGCCCCTTTATTACTATGCTACAGTGTCCTCGTACAAAGTGACCGTATTGTGACCAGCACAGAAAAAGCTGTGGGTTGTTTTATGTGTTGTCATTGTTCTTCTGATTAATGATGTCCCTCTGATTTTTTCCAACACCTTTCGTATGGAGGTTCTACTACTTTGAAACAGATGTGTAACTACAACATTCATTAAATCAATTCCAGTGACCAAACTTGGCATTCTGCTGTTGTGCTTTCAGCAGGGCCCAGCAGCAAGTGAGAGCCAGGTATAGCAAAACATGATAGCTGGAAAAGTGGATTCTAATGCTGCGTTTGTCTTCTGGAGAAGAAATGCACATGCTGATCATTACTGAGTTCCAGACGCTCAGATCAAAAAAGACCTATATTTGTTGATGTCTACAAGATGCTGCTTTGTGGATGAGTTGAGGCAGCAGTGCTGAAAGCATTTCTGTGTTGTTACCACTTAATCTTAAAACATGCTTTCAGGTAGAAAAAAGAAAACACACACAAAAAACCAAACCCCCAAAACAAACCAAAAATGGTTTCCCCCCAGCAATTTGAATAGTGTAATATTAATTGCTCCACTGTCATTGTAAAAAGCTTTTCCTGCCTCCATTTAATATTGTGTAAGTAGTGGGATGCTGTTTCTAATACCGTGTTGAGCTATTTTACAGTATTGTCAAAGTAGTCTTCAAATAATGAATCTTTGCAAGACAAGGTAGTGTCATCCCATCGTTCAGGTGAGGAAAGCTGACAAAGAATGTATTGGTTCTGCTGAAGATCTGTTAAGAGTTACATCGAAGCAATACTAAATCTTGATCCATACTCTGGCATTTAACTTTGTGTAATTCACTCTGTTCGTAGCTGCCGTGTCTTTTATTAAATCTTCTCTATTTGATTTATTAATGCAGAAGCTTTGTTCTGTCTCGCAGATCAGAACTGAAGAGATAATGTGCAAGTGCCTTGCTGGAAAACAGGGAATTGATTTGATGAAGTGGTAGTGGATACACTTACTGCTGCTTGCAGTAACTAAAAAAATGTAGAGCTCAGCCTCAGATAGTCAGTGTTGGCCCAAAAGAACTAACGCTCACTGTTCAAGCAGCTCAGTCTTTGCTGAGTCGGACCATGTGCTTCATTATCACCCTGCTGTTCAGGGCAGAGACTGGCCTTCTAAATGATGGGATTTGCTTTGGATTCTCATTGAATGTTGTATTCCATAGCATGACACATGATATGCCCTGCAGTGTGTCGTGCACCATGATGCTAATCAACATTCAATACCAAAAGAAGAGAGCAGCTGCTCTGCAGTCAGCATGTCTGAACAGTCCTGCACACAGCAGGATATCGCTCAATTCACGCTAATGGATGAAAAACTGGCCCCAGAACACTTATGTAAATGAGGCTAATGATCAGGGAAGAAATGCAAACTAGTTTTCGTTTATTCATAGAGATAGGTATAATTATATGCAGTAGCTGGATCCAAAAACTTGCTCTTCGGCGTTTAGTTAATACAAAATGTGAATGGCTTGTTGCGCTGTTCGTCTCCTGTGATGTTAATAACTTCATACAGAAGTTGAAGTATGTATGTTCTTAAATTCTCATTGAGAGAGTTGCAAGGCTTAATGAGGAAAAGCTACTGATAATTGCATCTCCTGAACCTACCTCAGTCATTTTCACTGTGCGGTAACGGATCTCTGTTGAAATCCACTGCTGGGACAATCAGCATATTGATTCAGCTTCTTGCCCTTGCTGTGTTAACTCCACTGTCTTCTGTGGATCAAAGAGAAATCAAGAGGAGGCAACCTGTCCATTGCAGTTGTGGCAACTGAGTAATGAGATCGTAGTGAGGTACAGAGATCTTATTTTAGCATCTAAACTGTAGAGGGCTACCCACCCTCTTCTAATTCTCCCAGACATTCTTCCTCTTCCTTGTTAATGAAATCTGTCGCTCCTCTTGTATGTGTGTCATCTCAGTGGTGCAGCTGGTGCCACTTGATCACTCATGCCTTGAAGAATTAGTCAGCTATGGTAGCTATTGTAGTGTGATGGTATCAAGCAGGAGTTGATCAAGCTGCATTTTTAACAAGTCATCATCTATTGGGTGCTTTGGACAGTGCCAAGAACACACTTCTGAACCCATGTTATACTACAAGCTAGTCTTGGCTATGCAGATGTTCCCTAGTCTTCCTGGTGTTATGTGTAATGAAGAAGCAAATCCAGATCTCATTTAGAAGAGGAAGGTGAGTAGCACTTGAGGCTCTGTGGTCTTAACACAGTGTCAGCCCGGGTTGGTATGGGCTCTTGGTGTTTTCTGTGTTTTGATGTAGTGTGAACAGCCTATGGGGTTTCACTCCCACTGGGCAAGGAACTCTCCGGACCTTTGCAATGGTAACTTGGTCTTGCCAAATTTTAGAGATTATCCATCTGATCAGCATGCTAGGAATCATTTGAGTATGGACTTCCTAATCTAATGGCACTCAAGTTTGTTTAGAAAGCAGTTGCAGTACTCAAAACAATGTTTGGATTCCTCATTTAGTAACTGAATTCTTATTAATGAAACTGTAGGTAGTGTAGCTAGATTGCCTTTTGAAGAAAAACAATTTTTTTTTTCCTTAATGTCTCATTCTGTTTAATGAATTCTGTTAAGGTCTTATTTCTGGGAACAGAGCTTCTGCCTTTCAGGAAGTGTGTATGAGACATCTGCCAATTGCCCAAACCTAAAAAGTGATCCTGAACCACACCTCCATCCCTGCTTTTTGTTGGGGAAAAAAAAAGTGTTTCTTGCTTTAAAAATCACCTGGTGCCAATTTGAGAGTACCTTCAGAAGACGAGAGCTCTCATCACAGTGCTGGAACAAAGGTCCAGGGTGGCTGTCAATATATTGCATTTACAAAAACAGTGTAATTATCACTGACTCATTACTTCTGTGTATGAGGGAAGGAGAATTATGAAGGAGTACTGCTGAAGAGAAAGTAGATGATGACTGAGGAGGGAGGGATGCCTGTGTGTAACACAAAAATCCAAAGATTACATCAAGTTGGAGAGTTGTGTATATGGCTGTTGTGAAATATTTATTCTCATCTTTCTTCTGCTTACTAATTGGCTGGGAGTTAAACTTGTCTCAGCAATAGTTGTTGTAGACAAGAACGCAAGTCAGGAAAATGTGAAAGTTTAAAGGTACTAAATTGTCAAAAGCCAACACTAAACATGCAGCCATACACTCCAGACTTTGTATGGCTTCAGAACGTGTCAGTTGCTAATTCTCAGACCTGTAAAACATTGTCTTGACAAATCACCTGTTGGGTGTATCTGGGCTCATACGGCAGATGTGACACTCAGAGGTTATACTTAATAAAACCTTGTTCACAAGGTAGTGTTTTGCCTTGAATTCATGGTGCTATTCCAAATGCTTTCTTTCAAAACCTATTTAAAAGATATCAAAGCATTATGTAATGGGTAGGTTGCATATTTTTTCTGCTGTCTCGCCCTGAAAATGATTGAATTCTTCCTTAGAAACTGCTGAATTGAAGAAATTAATCTTGAACTATCTTTGAGAAAGTGTCTTGACACTTGAACAGGTTCCCCCCAACCTCTGACTCATAGCAGTCCCTCACTTCGTAGGGACTGAGTGTAAATATATTTTTAAATGGGGGTGGGGGGATCCTGCTTATTCTAGAAGCATGCATTGTCTGTGACCATAGTTTGCATTGCCACTTGCTCACTTTGATTACATTCTGGTACTCTTTTTTAAGCTAGGCATTCCTACTTCACAGCTATGTGTCCGAAGGAATCCATCTTCCTAAGTAAGAAAGAAAAGCTGGGACATGTTGACATGTCCAGGTGGGTGTAGCTTAAAGCTAGGTGGCTTCTAGCAAACTATCAAGTGTCAGGTAATGTCAAACAGTTGCTGTTTCAGCAGCTGACAGTACCAGAAGGACTTAAGAATAAATGGATGTCTGTACAAAGGTCACTCATGTCAAGGGTACCTGCTGAGTGTTCTTAAAACAATCTTGACTTCACCGTATACCACCTGCACAAGGATTCTCATTACTGTGAATAAAATGTTTGTTCTGAAAATATGCCTATTTATTCTTAAGACTATGCTAAATCTTTCTGTGAATACAGTTAAGGATGTGTACTGGAGGCTCCAGTCTTGTCTGTATTAATGTCATGTTGGTGATGAAGTGAAGCTTGATATTTAGGGGACCTAAGACAATTTTCCCTGTTGTAGTTACGCAATTAAGAGTCTTGTGCTTTGTGTGGAAGATCTAATGGCTGCTAGCAAAGGAACATAATTAACTTGAGTTCTTTTTGAGTATTTGCTTAAGTGAAATCTTCACTATTATCCTGCTGAAAACCAGGTGTAACTTACATCTTGAACAGATTTCTTGGACTTGAACCTCAAGTGTTATCTACATGAAGAGAGGGGAAAGAGTGCTTTTAAGTCTCCACCACCTGATCTAGCTAATGCTTGGAGAAGAAATATGGCTCTTTCTAATAACGCCTTCCAACTATGTCTCTGCTAGGTCTGGCTGAGCTTGTTGGGTTTTTTTTAACTGATGTGGTGGCACTTTTGGCTATTTTTGGCTGTTTGTTTTTTTCTCCTCAGTTCATACCTGTGTATCCATAATCCTAGTGGAATTTGGCAGAGAGAAATGTTGGTGAAGCGATCTTCCCTGGCTTCTGTTTGATGTGGTGTTGATGTATCAGTGTGGTTATAATAGCTAGCTACTGACCAGGAGTGGGACCATCCCTCTGCTCACCTCCTATCCCTCCCTTATGCTGACGATTGCACTCAACTCATCCTGCAGTAAACCAGTTCTGGGAAAGAACTAATTGTACTTCAGAGAA
>PPHD01017533.1:0-14997 GCA_002909625.1 Bambusicola thoracicus
GTGCATGGGGACATCACAGCTGACAACATCTATGTGAACCCAGCAGACCTCACGCAGGTATGGAGAGGGAGCATTGCTGCAAGGAAATGGCAGTGGTGGTGGGCTCATGCAGGCGGGACAGAGCAGCACCCGGGTTCCTGCTTTTGAGCAGGGGAGCAGTGCAGTCCATGCAGTGCTCAGGTGCAGCAGTGCAGGATTGGGGGATGTGCAGATTTAACACCTGAAGGCAGGGAACCTTAGAATCTGCCAGTGCGCCTTAAAGGGATTACTCAGAGGGAAGATTCAGGCTCTGACGTGGAGACCTCTGTGGAGCAAGCAGAGCGGATGTACAGCCTGTGTACAACCTGGCCCCAAGCAGTAATGTTCAGATGTGTGTTTCCTGCTGTCTTCCAGGTGACTCTTGCAGGCTACTACTTTGCCTTCCGTTACTGCCCAGAAGGGAAGCATGTGGCCAGGCGTGAAGGCAGCAGGACTCCTCATGAGGGCACCATCGAGTTTATCAGCCATGACAGCCACAAGGGAGCAGGTGAGTCTGTTTCTAACACGAGCCTACCTGGAGCCGTTTCTGGAGTAGGACGCTCTGGAGTTAGGGCTTCCTGCTTGCATTTGCTACTTCTGCTTTCCAGGCAGGAACCCATTTTCTGTTCGGCCCATTTCCTCTAACCTCTTTCCAGGCTGCTGTGCTGAGAATTGCCACGTTACTCAGCAACTGTAGCAAGAGGTGCAGGGGTGTTCCTGCTCCATTTGGAGTCTTGGCTCCTGCAGGTGTGCAAGGAATAGAAAATTGGGTTGCTTCGTGCTGGCTTAGATGAGATCTCTTTCAAGCTAGACTGGATCCCTGCCCAAAACAGACTTGAAACAGGCTCTGCTCTGACCTTGAAGCAGAGCTGGAAGGATATTCAAATTAGCCACTTGGTTGGGTCTCAAAAATAGACACCTCCAAGGTTGTGCCATGAGTCCCTGCTCTCCTTTGGAGAGGTGCTAGCCTGGGCCTCCCCTGGGATGGCTCCCAATCCATTTTCCACACGTGGCTCTCTCTTCTTTCAGCACCATCTCGACGGAGTGACTTGGAATCTCTGGGCTACTGTCTTCTGAAATGGCTCTGCGGCTTCTTGCCTTGGTCTAAGGAGCTGGACAAAGTAGAAACTGTGATGGAAAAGAAAGAAATGTAGGAGTATTCATCTGCTCTTTTGGGAAATGGTCAGCAGGAAGCACTGAGGGCGATTCTGTGACTAGAGGACTGATAAGTGATTTCTCTTTATTGTGATGTGGGTAAATCCCATTGGAAAGTGAGACTGGAAGCAGGTGGCCAAAATTATCTCCCCTGTGAAAGGGTTATTGGTGAACCCAGATCTCAGCAGCATTTAGAACCTGGCCATCTGAATTTGGCCTTTTTTGTATCTGTATTATTTATATTTTGTTCTTGTTGTCTAAGACAGGATGCTTCAGTTCAGTGCCTGCTCCATTGCTTTTCTTCTGACAGCTCTCTGCACTGCTTCTTCCAGGTACAGAGATGATGTGACGTACCTTCTCCGGCAGTGCTTCAGCAGGCAGAGGTCAATTCCAGGTGCAGGCTTGCTTTCCTGTGGGCTTCTTGGGGAGGGAGGGGGAATTGGCCAAACCTGAAGCCAGAACCTTCCTCACGCTGGGGTGCTATCTGGGATGGCTTTCGGTGGTGATGGTGACAAAGCAGTGCACAGACCAGCTGCTAGGCTCCTCCTATGAACGAAGCCCTCGTTTGCAGCAAAACAAAGAGGGCTGCTACCTGTTCTATCTATATTCACAAGTCTTGCTGAAGAGGCAAGTGTTCTGGAGGCTTTAAAAATGGAGAATTTGGGGCTTCAGGTAATTTCTCCATTCTCTCTTCAGACTTTATATTAGTTCTTTTTTTCTTAGAATGGTTTGGGCTGGGAGGGGCCTCAGAGAGCATCTAGTTTGACACCCTCCCCATCCCCCCATGCCATGGGCAGGGACACCTCCTACTTGCTTGGGCTGTTCAGGGCCCCATCCAGCCTGGCCTTGAGCACCCCTTGGGATGGGGCACCCATCCACAGCTTCTCTGGACAGCAGTGCCAGGGCCTCCTCCACAGCAGAAAACTGCTTCCTTACATCTAAAGCCCATCTCTCTTTTAAGTGTAAAGCCATTACTCCATGCCCTATTGCTTCATGCCCTTGTAGAAAGTTCCCTTCCCATTTTTCCCATAGTTGCCTTCAGGCACTGAAAGGCAGCAGTGAGGTCTTTCTGTAGCTGTAGAGGGGGTAGAATCCCTTTCCTGACCTGCTGGCTGCACTTCTGCTGTAGCCCAGGTTGTTTTCCTCTCTCAGCCGCTGGCCAAGGCTGAGGAGTGATCTCCCTGCAGGGAATGGAGGCTGGAAAGGCTACTTGGCAGTTTTGTGAAGATGATGGGTTGTGTCGATCCATGTGGTGACGTTCTGTGTTTTGCAGATGGCCTTCAGAGCTACCTGCAGCAAGTAATGGCACTAGAATATGAGGAGAAGCCAAACTATGAGGCCCTGCGGCAGCTCTTCAAAAAGCCACTGCAGATGCTGAAAGCTTCAGCTTATGACTCTGTGGATATCATGATAGTGCCCTAAGTAAGTGCCCACAGTTCAGATCACTGCAGCACACAGCACCAGTGCCTTGTACTCTGAGGGGCAATGGAGCACTGTTGCAATTAAATCTATGCAGATCTTCACTTGCTGTAACTTAAGACCTTTCTACCCTGCCATTTTATTATACTTTCTGTGTTACAGCTTTCCATTGAGTTAGAGGGAGGGAATAGTACAAACTCTGATTTATGTTCCTCTTTTGTCCCCTTTTCTTTTAGATCAAGAAAACTTGCACAGGACAGCACAGTTCAGAGCTTGTTGTGTTGGGAGGCGTTTCCAAAAGATGTGAAGCATTTTACCTACTGTTGTTTTATAATAAACTTATTGGAAAGCACCCAAAGCCTGCAGCAGAGGGTTACTGGGGGAATAGTCAAGGCTGTGTTTTGGCATTCCTTCCACTGGGGGAATGCAGCAGACCTGTGATTTGAGGTGCATGTTACATTCTGTGCAGGGTCCTCTCCCTGCTGCTCATGGTATGGATATAAATAGCCTTTCATGCCCCCGTACTGGCAGTTCTTCAAGCCCCAGTAAATAACCACCAGCCATGAAAGCAATACAGGGAACCATTTATAGATGTAAAAACAAACTTTATGTAAAAAAAAAAAAGTCACTATGTCCTATCTGAACTGTTGCCACCTGCCACAGTAACTCCTAGACAAAGGAAAAGTTGTGGAGTCCAGTTCCAGTGTTAAATTCAGTGACGACTCATGAAAGTCTCTAAAACAGATAGTGAACATTAAAATTCCAACACATAAAAAGAAGGCTATTTTCCAATGTAGACTGGCTGAAGGAGCTTTAACCCAGGATGGCTAGGCTGAGGTCAGTGGAGGAAGTTCCTTCAAAGCCCTACTGATACAGTACAGAAGATTGTAATTTTGATAAGAAAAGCATATGCTACCCTTGTGGACTAGGATGCAGTAGCAAGGCTTAAATTAGGGCTTTCATTAAGGCAGTTTACCCTTACTGCATTGCTGCCTGCTTCTAGTGTTCAAGTGAGGTGTGCTTTACTGAGGCCATGTTCATGGAAATAGCGAGGAAGACAGGCAACCACACTGATGCAGCATGGACTAACAGTTCACAGATGGCATTATATTAAGGCACAGATGTTTTAGGGAAAGGAACACACGGGAACTAAGGCCTGAGGCAAAGAGGGTTTTTAAAACCATGAGAGGTAGGTTAAAAAAAGCTCAGAGCTGCAATGAGCCTTTGTTTACCTCTTGACTGTATCTATATATCACCTTAAATCAGTGCAGCAAAAGATATATACGTAGAAGAGGGAAGCACCGGCTGACTTGAAACAGTACCTGGCTAGAATTAAAATGCAGCATAACCACCAGAAGTCTCTCAAATTCAAGCATAGTGTTACATCCGGTAACTTGGTGACCAAAGTCAATTCCTTTCTTCCATAGCACCAGGCCTCACAGTGAAGGAAGGGAGATTTAAGGAAAAATTGGTGAGGGATGACACGAGCTATGAAGTTACAGTCCCTCTCATGTACAAAACTTGGAGAGAACCAGAAAATAGGGAGCACTTCAAAAAAAGCAGATATCAAGGATGGAAACAGGCCAGAAGTGAGATTCAGACTTAAGTGACAGGCTTACAGAATATGGCAGGAATAGGCAAAGTTAAGGGAAAGGGCTCTTTTTGGAGGTATTGACAATTATTCACTATCATTCCTGTACAACTATGACAGAAACACTGTTTCCAGGAAACCTAGGGAAGCATAAAATCAGAGGCTTAAGAAGCCCAAGTTCACCCTTTCTTCACTATGTTCTGCTAGGTTTTTGCGCTTGACTTGCCTTCGGTTGGAATTCCTATCACTAGCTCTAACCCGCACTGACTGTAAACAGGATTCCAGGTAGTGAGGAAGGCATGGCTCCTTGTTCATGGCACTGCCACAAGACAGTGCTGAGGTAGGTTTGAGAGGTACTCCACAGCTGCCTTCCACAGAAGATGTAGGACTTGCACCACTGACGGAGGAGTAGCCCGAGCTCCCTTCCCAGTTGGGATTTCTTGAGGCACTGCAGGCTGAAACTCTGCGAGTTTCATCTGGTGTCCTGGCCTTCCTCAGTGGTGCTGCGTGCCCAGGCCCCTCTACAGATAAGCTGTCTTCATCGCTCGAGTCCTGACAGCAATGCTCTGCTGGATCCATGTAAACCACAGTCACATCCAAGATTCCACTGGGACTTGTGACTGAGGGATGAGAAAAGAAAAAGGCCAGTTAGAATTTGGGCAACACCAAGCTAAGAGTCAAGCAGAGGGGAAAGAGAAAGTGCAAGTGTAAACCTTGTTGAGAGGGGAGGCAGAGTTTACCCTCATTAAAATGTTATAATATTTCCCTCTCAGCCTGTTTGGATAGGTACTGTCTAGCAGCTGCTTGGGAAATGAGAGCCCAGAGCCTGTGTGTCAGTAATACAAATGGCTAACTGTGTTCCAACACCAGCTACATACAGTGCAATCCCATTCATCAGGTTTGGTCTACTGCTGTAGCAGTATCCAAAAAACACTGTCTTTGAGGTTCTGAGTGGCTACAAAGTCCTTCATTATGTTCTGAAGCACTACAGAGAAGAAACATTGACCCCTTAAAGAGTTTAACAATTATAATCACTGGGGAGAGGAGTTTCCCCACCTGCTCTTCTCCTGAAAGTTCAGACTTCCTGGTGCCTCAGAAGTTTTACACAAAGATAAAAAGGCAGATTTTGAGTTCCCTGATCTGTTTTGTTTGTTTGTTTTTAATAAAGCCTTACCATCTCCATCTCTCTCGCCTTCACTTTCCCGATCACCTTCGTAACCAGAGCAGGAATCTAAACTCCAGTCCAGAAAGCTGTCAAGAAGACTTTCTTCCTGGGTGGAAAGCTCAGCTGTAGGTGTAGTCACTAAGCTGCCCCGGTCATCCTGAGTGCTATCTTCCCTCCTCCTGTAGGCAAGAACATCCAGAAGCTGCAAGTTAAAAGCCAAGTCTGCTTCACCAGCTCTTCCAATAGACGTGTCAGCCAAGGTATCAACAGAAAGAATTCTAGTTCAGAATGGAAGCTTAGGATGCCAGAGAGGAGGAAAGGCTTGTGTAAGTCTTCACAGACCAGTTATACTCGCCTTTTAGATCTCTTTCCAGAGGGAGAGCTAAAGAAAGCTTTAATTTCAATGACATTGGTGTGCAAGGGACTGGGCTTCGGGTCCTCCTGCTTCACACCCAGCAGTGAACAGAGCTGGCTGTAGCTCATCACCTGAAAAACAAAGAAGTGGTAAGAATCTGACAGTGTGATTCCCTCTGCCAGGAAGCAGCTACTTTATCCTTATTCATCCTTACTTTTTCCAAGGAGAAAGCTATCCTGGTGAGTCCTTCCTAGAACTGCTGTTCAACCACAGCAGTTAGAGTCCCAACCTTTATTAACTATTCTCTACTTCCAAAACCCGAAGTTAAAACTCTCTTCCCCTTACTGGAAGTTTTGTACATTCTGCCACATGGCAGCTTTTGCTCTAGGTGTCAGATGTCACCAAACAAGAGAGCAAACCCACCTTTTCTTTGCCTACTTCATCATAACGGTCATCTTCAAATCTTTGTCTCACCGCAGTTAAAGACACCTGCCTATAATCCTTAGGGACTTCATCGTGGAAACTGAAAAGAAAGACCAGGGTTTTAATTTTAGAATGGGTTGGTTACAGAAAACATTATTAGCAAATTCTGGCAATGTAAGTACTTTCTGTCCAATGTAAGTTCCCTCTGTCCACCTCAGCTCTGTGCCGAGGAAGCTGGCATTTCAGCAGTCACTAAGCATGCAAGCATCTAATTCCTTGTCTGTTTCTTGAGATATTGGACTTCCAGCCTTTCAGAAATGAATGAATTTTGCTACTGAGCTCCTTCTGGAGCTCATGAAAAAGCTGGTCACAATCACCTGAAAATAGTGATGTTGGCAAGCTGAAACCCACTAGCCTTGGGTGCCACCAGGGCTTCTGTAACCCAGGGCCACTGCCAGTCAAGACCCACAGAACAGCCGTCACTGAAGCAGCCCCTCGATTGCAGGGCCCTGTGGCAGGGGGAGTAAAGCAGTTGGCCAAAGTCACCACCTCCCTTGGCAAGGACTCGCAGCAGGGCTGCAAGAGCCAGAATACGAAAAACATGCCCAAAAGAGTTCCCAAGTTTTACCATTTTTGATGAAGGTGTAACACACACGGCAACAGGTCTTCGAGAGAGAACCCAGTGCACTCAGACAGCTGGCTGGTCCAGGGATGTGCTGGAGAAGAGAGCAGATATTACCATTTCACAGAGCTTGCAAGTTCTATGATCAGACAGAATTTTTAATGGGATAAAGATCACACTTACATGATGATAATCTTTAGGAGCTTTTGCCTGTACATAGTTGAAGTTCAGAATTAGCTTCAAGGATAGGCTTACTTGAGAAACTGAAGCTACACCTAAATAGAATTCTACTGTGTACATAAAGGCAGAAACCTTCAGTTTCCTTTAAATGCAGGGCTTACATTACCGCACTGCTATAGACTGAACTCAACTCCAATTCATTCTCACATGAGACACCTGTCCCCCTCTCCCACACTCCCCAGGGTGACTGATTGATTCACCTTGCCCACAGAGGCTCCCTGAAAGGACAAGGCAGACTGATGTACTTTACTGCAGCTCCACTGAACGGGCTGTTCCTTACCGTGGCCGTGCAGTATCTTTGCCAGCAGCAGTGCTGCAGCAGCCAGCCGAGCTGGAGAGTACACAAAAAGGCTTGTGTTTAGGAGCGACAGCTCACAAATGAAGCTGTAAAGGTGAAGAGTTCTTCTCTCCAGTGAGACTATGTTTGACAGTACTTCTTTGTAGTCCACAATAGTAGGTATCTAATGCACAAAGGAGAACAGAGGTTGGCAATACGACTCAAGCACCGAGTATTTAGATCACAGTTGTATCCACAAGACATTGCTTTCATTACCAACTATTATCTTACATTCTATGCTAACCCTGAAATACTCCCCACTGAAACCATAAACCATCTCTGAAGGTGCCTTAAGAAACTCAAGTTTTAATCTCTACAGAAAGGCAGATGGTTTGGTATCTGCATGCTCTGAAATGTGCAGTCTCCACAGGGAACACATATAATGCATCTCTGTTGTTCTTATACAAGACATCCACCTCAACAGCAGCCCCAGTAATAAAATTGTCCATTCACTTTCCAAACTTACCCTTATCTTTCCCTCTAGGGCAGAGATGATCTCACCCATCATTCTGACCAGGTCTTCATATTTGTATGTATTGTCCGTTAGCCATACAGCCTCCCGTATTGTCAAGATTTCTTTGCTGATAAAACTGCAATACCAAGTGTAAATTAACAGTTAGCCCTGGAAGAAAGTCAATTTGTGTACCCATGTGCTAGTTTAGTGGCCAATGAATGCATCCAAGATAACCAAGGGGTTAAACTTGGGGTTAAACAAGGTACTTAAGTCAGGTGCAAGCTGGGAAAGAAGGAATAGCAGCTCCTTGTTTGCCTTTAAGCTGGAACCATCAACTAAAACATTCCTATTTCTTCATTTATGGAACCTGTCCTAGTTAAGATGCAAGACACTGAAGTAACTAATAGAGATGAATAGTTCTCCAACACACGACACTGCTCATCTGAGCCTAACAGATGAAACTATGGAACAATAGTGCTGTTCATTATAGTTACTCATGCAAATATGAGTATGAAAGACTTCAGTTCTCAGTGGAATGCTTAAACTTATCTGCTACTGTGGAGTTATTTCTGTACCAAAAACATATTTGAGGTTAAAGTGTTTGTGTATGAACACAGTTCAAGCAGCAGTTAGTGTAGAGGGAAGCCGAAGGTTCTTTCCAGTACTGTTATTAACAAGGGGAAAAAAAGCTTGAGCTGCACAAATCAATTTGAACAATCCCAATAACCACCTCCCATCATCAGACAGAACCCTTACCGTGTGCAAATGACCATGCAGGCTATTCCCAGGAGTTGGAGTTGATACCGGGGCACAGGTCTCAGCTTCAAGTAACGGTCCACACACCCCACTGTCATGTGAAGGCATAGGCAAGAAAAGTCTTTCATGGTAGCCACTTCCACCAGCCAGTCAACCAGGATGTACCTAGGTGGCAAAGGGAGACATAACCTGCCCAGTTAAGAGCCATCTAAACTAGTGCTGAACACCCTCCCTGTGCCTGGTCATCTGAATCACTCCACTCAAAAGTTCCAAACTAGGAAAATTCAACAAAAGGAGGAGGTGATGTTCTCAGAAAAAAGAAAAACAAAACACATGGCATCAAGATAAGGATTTGTAGCCAGAGGCCTGTGATGCTCTGAAGGGTCAGTGGTCATCTCAAGCTTTAAGTTAGATTCTGATTTCACTTCACAGAGATATAATGTGCACTCATGCAAGAAACAGGCTAAGGTCTATCAATTAGGAGTGCAGAGGCCACCTAAGAAAACTGGAGAGCAACTACAACACCAAGAAGTCAAACAGTGCCTCCAGATCCGTGAGAAGCTGTCAGTCTTGACAAATGCAAAGTACTTACAGTCCAGAAAAGAAACCCCATAACCTCACACCCCTCCGTTCAACTTCTTTACTTGGGCATGAAATAAAGTTTCTGACCCTTTGCAAAATGTCATCCCTTTCTCTGATTGCACGTAATGCACTGCAGAGGGGTAAAGCTAAACATTCTATCTTCCAGCAGGCCTCATTCTAGACATGTTTCCCCTTCATTGATGCAAAGGTAAATAAGCAGGGGTTTCTGCCGTGTGGCCTCACTCCTGGATCTGAGTTTTTACCTCATTGTTTCATTTATTTTCTTCTGCACAGTGAAGATATTTTGCTTGCTGATAGGACGGGAGGCTTGAAACATCTGAGCCACCATTTCACTGGAAGATTTTCCTTCTAATCCTAGTTGGTTTCCATTTCCACAAGCTTTGGCTAAAGCTATCTGTAGTGGAGAAAAAACACATGCACAAAAAAGGACTTTTACCAAATGCAAACTAAAGCAGTAGAGAATGACCCTGTAATTTTTCTGGTGAAAACAGTGAACCAGAGAAAATACTTGAAAGAACTACTAGCAGGGTTGGTTCTTAGTCTAGCTTCAGTGCTAAACACTGCACATGTTATTCAGGGATAGGCTTTTATATCTGTCACTAGTTCAATCCTTGGATCATACCAAGGAAGTACAGCACTTTTCAAAAGAGTGATTTGTGGAGAATAGATATGCACACAAAGACATCACTTGCAATTTTGACCACGTTTTTGAAAGGAGAAGCCTCAGTCTACAGTGACAGTACAGAAAAAAAAGCAAATAGCTTCCCCAGGAAAAAAAAAAAAAGCAGCACAACCAGAAGAACATACCTGTGCATCCCAGCATCCCTTTGCTGCATAGTCCCGTAGCTTCCTGAGACTTTGGAGGTACCTGCCAGGGTCTAACATCTACAGAAAAGAATACAAACGGATTTCAAATCTCATTACCTTTGCTTAAGAAACAGGATTGTAGTACTAACATCTACAGAAAAAAAAACACAGGCTGTAGGTACATCTATTCCAGCAACCAGTCTGTTCTGCATCACAGCAACAATGTTTTTAAGAAACTTTCTTCAGTTCTTGCCCAAGGAAATGAGATGGGGCACTTGGGATTCCAATATATGAGCTCTGCAGACTTATTAGTGACAATGCAGGCAGTCTCTCCGCTCATGAGTGAGCAGCCTGACTAGCAGTGCCTATGCCTTTAGTAGAGTCACTGTCAAAGAACTGCTTACACCTCTGCTACAATGGCTTCTAGACTTGCTTGCTTTAAATACCAAGAGCTCATTCCTGAGTGTGTTTAGTGCTCTTCTTGCTTATGAGGAAGGTAAGACCTGAGGAAAACGCATGAAGTATGCTCCTTGCATATGACAGAAAGGTCCAGACATAATGAAAGTGTTTTGAGAGAAGACAAAAGGAAAGTTACTTACAGCAACCTTTCTGTTATTTTCCCAAAGGAGGTAGGAGCTATTTAAACAACCCTGCTTTGAAGACTCCTCAAACATTTCAAGGGACTCTTTTCTTTTTTCTTCATCCTAAGGACAAAAGGCATGATGGTATTAATGCTGTCCAGACAGAACTTAATACTTGAGAAACTAAGAACAACTCTGTACTGGAAACTGCAAGAGCAGAACCAACGAGCTGTGAGCCCCCCCAGACTGCAGAGGCCACTCCAACACCCACTCACCACTTAAACATTTTGGCTGAGGACAGAGCTACAAGAAAGCTTTCTAAATTTGCATGCTGCTGAAGGCCACTAGCATGTGGCTGCTTTTGATACTTATTACGAAGGAAAGGCTTTCTTTAAGACCTGACCACACAGCAAACCCATGATCAAGCCAAACTTAATTTTACCATTTCTAAAACTGAATAAGTTGATCACATTCCTTTAAACAACCAGTAAGTTAAATGCATGAGAGCAGAAATCCCTTAAGGCCACTTGAAGGAATTAAAAAAACCCACTTGTATTATCATCATTATAATTTTAAAATCAAGGTAAACTACATTAGCATCAAAGAAGTCATTTTCAAAGTCCCCAGACACATCAGGAACACTGCTCACCTCAAAGAGACTCAAGACCTTTGCCAAGCAGTACAGAATAGATCCTTTCTGAGCCTGAAAAAAGCATCAAGACAAAGTATTGATTAAAAAAAGAACAGAAATTTTTGCTAGGTATTCCAGACTAAAAATGGGTTGGCCTTCCATTCTCCCACTCTGCCTTTCTTTGTCCTCTTTGAGACAGTACTGAATGTCTCAGAACAGACAGCACATGCTGCTGGCAAACATGACACACTGTAGTTTGGCAGCAAATTCATTAAAACAATTGATCCACGGTTATTTAAGCAGTGGGAGAATAGGAGCTCCTTGGGGAGACAAAAATCATTTCTCCAAAGGGGCTAGGTGCAGTTCCCAACCTATCTTAAAGTCACAGGCAGAAAGCAATCTTACTTTGTCCAGCTCACACTCTGCTTTAAGACTCTCATAGACCACAGCTTTACAACAGCTTCCAGACAAGGACCAGGGAGGACGAATGAAAAGCCAGATGAATGGGGCTGCACACACATTCAGCCGCTCTGCCAGACTGAAGAAATGAGATGCCTTTAATCCATTCACTTCTGCACGGCCCTCATCAGAGATGGACACTGCACAAAAAAAGTCAGAAATAGGTTAAGGTTTATCCACAACAGGGTCTTGGCAGCCAGGCAGGCCAAGAGAGAAAACAGTGTAACACCAGGAAAAGAGAACTCTGGAAAGCTTTAAACATCATGGAGCTGGCAAAAGGAGAAAAAAACCTTACTACTTTCAGTCTGTGGGGACATAAGGTCCTAAGCCTAGGAGAAGTTCAACAAATACCAATGCTCAAGTGCTCATTTGCTAACTCCTGGCACTGCACAAAGTGGTAGGTACGTCACCCTCAGCAAGGAGGCTCCTCCTGTCAACCATCAGTACCTTCTGATACATCCAACAGACCAGAGAGGTAGCTGACTTCAATTGCAAGTTCACAAAAGATAACTTCTCAGTGCAAATTCTAAAGCTACACATGGGCACACTTGGGAGTTTCAGAAGCCCTGTGTGCCATGCTATCACTGAACACCTGCAACCTGCTGCCCAGTTAAGTTACTCTAAAAGATAAAGCTGAAGAGGCATGACAGCAAATGGAACCTAAACACACACTGAGAAGAGCAGACTACTTCTGCACATCACTGCTCTAGAATCTGGGCACAAAACCATCAGTATTCAAAAGAAAAAAAAAGATGAAACAATTAGTCTGATCTGTATCTATAATTAAGCCATCAGCTCATCTATCATAGAATGGCCTGGGTTGAAAATGACCACAACAATCTTCTAGTTTCAACACCCCTGCTACGTGCAGGGTCACCAACCAGCAGACCAGACTGCCCAGAGCCATATCCAGCCTAGTGCTGAATGCCTGCAGGGATGGGGCATCCACAGCCTCCTTGGGCAACCTGTTCTGTGTGTCACCACCCCCGAGTGAAAAACTTCCACCTAATATCCACCTGAACCTCCCCTGTCTCAGTGTAAAACCATTCCCCCTTGTCCTATCACTATCCATCCTCATAAATAACTGTTCCCCCTCCTGTTTATATGCTCCCTACAAGTACTGGAAGGGACAATGAAGTCTCCCCAGAGCCTTCTCTTCTCCAAGAGAAACAAACCCAGTTCCCTCAACCTTTCCTCATAAGTACACCTCAGCTATATAACTTCCAATTGTGCCATTTTCCCCGGAACCCAAGTAAAGCTTGCACACTTACAGCCTTCATTGTACAGGTACGCTATCCCCAGCTTCACAGCAGCTTCAAAGTTGCCCCTTTCAGCAGCTCTGAAAAGGAACAGAGAAGATACTTCAGGTTGAAGTCAATAGGTGCTTCCACATCAGAAAAATTACTACAGAGAAGACCTGGCTGTGAATTTGTTGTCCATCAACCATAAGCACACTTGATTTCACTACAGAAGTTAAAGAGAGTTATGATGTGGCTTTTCTTGCTGCAATACTGTCATACATCCGTGCCCAGGACAATCTGACAGCTCACAGGAATCATTGCCCAGTCCCATGCAATACCCCCAGCACAAGAAAGCACGTTTAGGTACTTCCACCCGCAGGGACATGCCTCTAGCCCCTCTGCTCCTCCCTCACACATCTATTTTCAGATAACAACTATCTTCACAAAGATAATACACACATCAGAGCAGGCACCACAGTTAGAAGCAGAACAACTAGCATGACATCTAAGTCAAGCCATCTCCTTCAAAACAGAAGGATAAAGAGACATTCTCCTTTTGTACATGCTTTAGTATTGACACTTACTCATTTTTCACTAGAGTGGGTTGAGCAAAAGAACTGAAACTTAGAACACTGGTCTTTGATCGTACTTGCTGGATCATATGGAAGCACCAGTAACAGATTTCAGTTCACGTGTAACCTTCAAACAAGTAACAGTAATGACCTTAGAGAAATAACTTGCATGTATGCCATAGGCCCTGCTCCAGTTAACAAAAGAGCAGTTATTACTTGCAGCTTAGACACAAGGTCAGCTACCCTCATCACGCGACGCAAAGACTTCCACAACTAAGGACAGGCAGATGCCCCACTTACAGCAAAGACCCATAGGAATTGTAGAGGAGGACATTTCACGCTACATGTACAACTTCAAAGGAATGCTGATACTTAAAGCTCACCTTTCAAACATGTTCAGAGTTTTTGCAGAAGGCCATACATCTTCAAAACTTGCACATGCCCAAACACTAGCATGATCATCCACAAGGTATTTAAGATGGGAGTGCACCTGCAAGGTAGGAAGGGGAGCATCAAGTAATAATTACTAACAGAACGGGACCAATGCGACCTAATTTTAGATAGGTAACTAATTAATCACAGCTCTTTTCCTGTCTAGCCATCACTACGGCAAGAGGTGCCAAACCAAATTCACTTCTCCAGTCACAGTGAGCCAGATGGACAATTCCCAGAGAAACCTGACACAAAACACACAGACACTGCTGCGAGTCTTGGAGATTGAAGTAATGAGCAAAGTGACTGTTAGATCACCAAATAGCCATCTACTGCATGTATTTTTTGGCTCTCCTCACGTCTCTGCGGACACAGATGTTCCCATGTGCAGTTCTGGCTCCCGTGGGCAGAAATAAGGCAGCGCACTGCAGGAGGGACCGACACTCACTGCTCTGAGAGAGAGGAGATCCTGAGCAGGAAGGCCTTTCACAACATGAAGCAGAACATCCTCAGGCAGACTTAGCAAAGTCAGGACGCGGGGCCGTTTCCTTATCCTTCGCTTGGAAGGGAAACAGAAGCATCTGGAACAGCGGCAGTGAACCACTGGAAAACAAAAACACAACACCTCGGTTAGCCACAAAAAGAGAAAACGCGTAAGACAAAAAAGATGCACCTACAGTGTGTGTGTGTGGAATTCAGGAGAACGCTTCTTGAAGCGCATCAACCAGAGCAAGAGATGAGGAGACATGAGGAAGCTAAGGCCCACTGAGCCACCCGAGGCCAAAGCCCACCTCTCTGCGGGAGGTGCTCCTGGAAGACCCCTCCCCTCACAGCCAGCTTCCTCGCCTCGCAGCGCTCACAGAGCAGGGCGCCGCCTGCATCAGCCTTCCTGCTGGAGAGCTTACCCTCAGCACGGCAGCCAAGAGAGGCAAACGACCGAGGAGATGGGGCGAAGCCGGGAAGAACACACGAGTCGTGCCGGCACGAGACAGGAAAGGGGCCCAAAGCCCCTCCGGCCATCCGCTGGCACGGCACAGGGCGACGGCTGCCGCGAGCAGCCGGGCTCTGCCTGCACTCGGGAGCCCCAAACCCCGCTGCAAGTCGGCAACCGAGCAGTAGGAATCCAAACCGCGAGC
>PPHD01017534.1:4172-14997 GCA_002909625.1 Bambusicola thoracicus
CCCCCCCGGGAAACGAAAGTTTCCACGATGCCTTTCAAAAGCCATGCACTTTAGGATTATCACCCCGCTCAAACTGCAGCTATTTTTTCCCCCCCATACATAATACACATATTTATATACATCTACGAGACCGAAAAAAGGGCAAAGAAATGGATTTCAGAAAGGAGGACAATACTGATGGGAATAAATTGCCTCAGAGCGCACAGATTGCCCCCACACCAGGAGCAAGTGATGGTCTTAAGCACGGCCGCCCCCCTCAGCTGCCTGTGAAAAGCCTGATGTGCTCTACTTCACACTTAAGAACATTCACTTGGGAATCATGACCTTTACTTTATTTTGGCTGCAGCGATCTTCATCTGCGCTTCTGCTAATCTCACTCTGAAGATTTCAGGGTACTTTTTAGCTGGGCACTGACTCATTCTCTAGCTGCCTGCTAGTTAATCTGCTCAGTTATTTCCCCAAATAACCATCTGCTCTACCTTGTATTTGTTTCCCTCTCCGACTATCTCAGCTCTTGGTCTGTCCTGCTGGCTCATTCAGCACTCTTTAAGTTTCTCCTCTGGCCTTATGTCTGGTTGCTTATGTTTTGGACAGACAATAGAGGTGATACAGGCCATTATTCATGAGAAGCTTCAAGTGTAACGTGAGAAACATCTCATCTCCTGACCCCTGTTAGCATAAGAATTGCTGATAAAATTCTGGACTGAAAGAGAAGAATCTTCTGGGAAAAATATAGGCAAAAGTTTCACTTGAGAGATGTGTTTTGTAAGACGAGTCCAGATGAATTCTCTGCCCAAGGGCCAATCCAACCCCCAGAGCACTTACTGGGATCTAGAGGGGCAGAGAGGGAGAGACCTTCCGTGCCTGCGAGATTGTCAAGAGAAGGAACCCTTTACCACTCCTGCAGCTCTGAGCCCTCGCATTTCATTTTTTTATCCAAGGATCACAACGTGACTTAAACACTTCGTTAATTAAGCCCCATTGCAATCCTGGAGAGGATGTAAATGTAGTTCTATTGATTCTATCGGATCGCCTGGGTTAAAGACCGAAAAGATCTGCTTGGATTTTTATGCGTTACCAAATTAACAAGTTTTAACCAGTTTCAACTGATTTTAGCAGAGCTGCATCTGAAAGAAGTTGGGGTGGAAAAAAAATCACATGTACTGAAAATAAAGTCTCTGCTAAAGGATCACCAGATACTAAAGAGAGCTCATCTGATCATAGCAAGTGAATTTTGGTAACACTAGTGTATATATCTGCAAATAAGAAGGAAAGGCAGGAACTGACCCACTTGGCTGCTGAAGGTAGCCAATAGGTAGGTAGGGGGAAGGGAAGGGATGTAGACAACATAGCACGTCATACCTCTAAGCAGCAGAGATACTCAGCCTGTGAATGCATACCCTCACCTTTAGCCATGGGAGCCACACAAACCAATGCTGAGATGGCTTATGTGCCAATTTGCCCTCTGGTAACTGGCAGCAGGAGCCTTCCAGAAGGTCTTTAGCTGAGTACTTATCAACCAGAGCACAGCCCTCCAAACCAGTTCTGCCTGCTGCTGATACTTAAGGGTTGATCAAGCATCCAGACTCAACAGGGTAAGACCTGGCACAAATGTCAGAGATGCCAATGAATCAAAGCAACTCACATCAGATGGCCCCACTTGGCCTCACTGAAGCCCAGGTTCCCATCCAGCCCACAAGCCATGCGTGGGACTCACAGAACAGGTGCAACCCTGTGCCTGCATTGTGTGATCCCACCCAGACTGGTATGCCCAAATCTCAGGCGAGTAGGGGCCAGCAGCAGAAGGGAATCACAACTGCAAACAATCCTCTGGCCTAAATGTTGGTGTAAGTTTAAACAAAGCGATGGTTCTATAGGCATTTTCCCATCCAAGAAAATACACCTTAGACCTGGTGTAGGACATAGGACTTTCATCCAAACAAGCCTGGGGGGTACCTGGGTGCCACCAGCACGTCACTGCTGGGATGCCCTGCACCAGTCCTGCAAACAGCTCATGAAAACACAGTGACTGCTTGCACTGACCTGCACAGAGTTAGAGCTGCAGGAGGAAATTGTTTAACACCCATCAGCAATTAATGACAAGGGGGGAGATTTTGTAACGCATTGGAACCCGATTCTGGCAAGGAATGCAATGGCAGGAGACTGTGAAAAATAATTCATACATTTGGAGGTATGCACCTCTGAAATGCACCAAGCTCTGCCATGAATAAAACACAAGCAGCACAGTTTCACCACCATATTGCACCAGCACTACAGACCTCTCAAGGCATTCGGGAGGGGGAGGTGCTACTTTTGCCTTTTACAGTTGAGTGAAGTGAGATGCAGAGGTGTATAACGTGACCCAGGATATAAATCACGCCTGTGTCACACACAGACCACAATAGCTCTCAGTTTCCAGCGCTGCAGAGCGCATGGCTTTCGCTCCTGCACTGGATTTAGCACAAATTACACTAACGCCACTGTGAAGGAAAAACCTTAAATAAATGGCAAACAACAAACCAAATGGGCAATTAATATTCTTGGATGGATTAAAGGAAAAATCCACGTGTATATATTCAAAGTGCTCCAAAACAGGACCTAAACATACTGAGAAATGTTTATAGATGTTCGAACTGCTGAAGGCATGCAAGGAGCTTATATTTCAAATACCATAGGTCAACTAAAAGGAATATGCGTATTTCCAAATGCTCCTTGCTTGGCTGATCCATCAATATGATAACTAATACAGACTTAAAACTCCTCGATGTGCTCTCTGAAATTAAAACAACCAGATAGCACAGAAAGAGCTTAAATAACCACTATCAATGATTTCAGATAAAAATCAAGAAATAATTTCAGAGAGATCACTCAACACGGCCAAACAAAACAGCTTTGGAAGCGGGACAGGGAGGTGTGGGCTGACAACCAATTTCACTTTGCAGAGCAACCCAAAGTCTTCCCTAATTAACAGATTGACAGAGTCGGTCCACGCTGCGCTCCCCATAGGTCCGCAAGTCAGCAGCACTCTAAATGCATTCAGGGTTCCACAGGACAGAACCTCGATGAATTTTCAGCAACACTGAAATGCTACAGGCCCATTTAATTCAAGGGACACTACACACCAAGTCTTTCCTTTGTCGTCTGCTTTTTGTCTCATTTTCAGCCTACCCTTGTCCTTGTCAACTGAATACCTTTCCAATTCTGGCCCTTAAGTACTTCTTCTTAAACAGGACTTGGGATCCCAAGTTATTTAGGTGCTTTTGTAAATGCTGCTCCGCTCTCAGCAACGCATCAGAAGAGTCCTAGAAGATTACAGCTCAGAAAAGGAACTCAGAGAAATGAAGGGATTGAAATTATGGTCCCATGATGTCACTGTACAGCGTAGGTCCTTACGGATATCATCAAACAGACTCAACCCACCACAGCAGTAAGCAAGCGAGGAGCTGTGGGACAGCAAACTGCTTCAAGAGAGGGCGTTTCAAAACAAGGCGACTCCAAGCACGGGTCAAGGTTAGCACTGAATCCACGCACGAGGTTGGAAAGGAGAAATGCTTCTCGCTGGGCGTCTCTTCCTGTTAACGCTGGCTGGCCCAGCCGCCTCTCGCGCTCTCCTCTCTGCTGGGCGGAACCCTGCAGCTCTTTGATTTCCTTCCATATTTGCAGTTATGTCATTTCTGGCTGACCCTTCCCAAACCTCGGCTGTTTTCCTCTCGGAGCTGCGGGAGCATTGGGTACACCCGCCTGGGACCTGGGCTGCTCCGAAGGCTTTCAGGGTCTTCAGCGACTCTTTGACAATTCTGGGAAGCTCAGCAAAGCTGGGAACCATTTCCCCCATAATTTCAGCCTTTATTTTGCTTTCCCCCCCACACGCTTCCCGAAGGATAACAACACGTATTTTGCTGGCTGTAGAGCTGTCTCTTTCTCGTATACTGGGACAGTTGCTCACAAACATCAGTTACTGGAAATGGTGTCCAAAACTGTCCCCATGTCTGCTTCCTCCACACAGATCCTCTTCCAAACAAGAGCACAAAGGACTATCATTAGAGATGAAGCCTTGTGGCTTCTGAAGTTCTGGTGCTTTAAAAATCAGACAGACCAAACCAGCTTAAAACACAGCCTCGCAGGACATGGCCAGGCCACCATGGGCACCACAGAGAGGAGCCCGAGCCACACATCTGCACTACAGTCTGAGGCCTTGGGGTTCTATTTAGGGCTGTTCAGACTGAGACTATATGCTTCAATCCCATCTTCCTAGAAACACCACCCATACGAGCCTAGAACAGCCTCACGTCATGGAAGGGAACATTAAACACTCTTTGCTAACATTACCAATGCTTGCTCGGTTAAATGCAGAATCCCCCAGCTTGCACGTGGAAGCCCACCAATGCAATGCCAAATGGCCTCCTTTGGGTGTTGGGTTCTTTAAGAGGTCTGAAATGAGTCCTACTCATCTTGGATTTTCTGAGGAGAAATACCTCCAAGAACAAAGTGAGGAAAGCAGGCTCCCAGGGCCCCTCATAAATTCTGGCACAGAAAGGCATGTGCTTCCATTGAGTACATTTCAGAACAATATTTCCTGAGGCCATCTGAATGGTATTGAGTTACATGCAAAAGATTATGCTTGCAGCCATGCAAAAAGACTGGATAACAAAGGTGGAGGAACAATGCGTCAAGAAACCAAGCATAGACTTTTCTTCTCCAAGTTAATTAAAAGAAGCTAGGTCTGATTCCCTTTGTTTGACACCATTAGGGCACCATTCACTGCTCGGGAGTTAATCCTGATTTACTGCATCAAATCAGAGCGATACGCACTCCGCATCTGAGCCGTTCTGAGCTGTAATCAGAGACTTCAGCACAATGCTCCTACATCTGCAACAAACTCGGATCAAATTTTACTAATCACCTATCTCTTTTCAATCCATTATGTTGACCATTAAGATAATCATATGAATTTGTAAGTCTGAGCTGGGGAGCCATGTGAGCCTCCTTAGCTGTGTTTCTATGGAAACAATTCCCCTGGCATCTTCGGTCCACATTTGGTATTCCTGCCTGTCTCATTCGCATGCTCAAATCCTCATCTTCCAAACACTCCTTTCACTTGGGCTATGCTTTCTTTTCCTTCTGTCCATCCATTGAGCTGGATATGGCAGGGATGCTGAGCTACCTGGCAGGTCGTCGTGCCCAATCCTGACCCAGCGGAATCAGGATGCAGACAAAGGGGCAGCACAGTCTCTGCGGGCCCTCTCAGTGCTGGGCCTTTTTGGTGCAACTGGCAGGCCAGAAAATGAGTCCTAATCATGTTTTAGTGGTTTGGTTTCTGTCATCTCTCAGTCAAGATCACAATGGGAAACGACATCTGCCCGAATTGACATTCAGAATCTTCCATACTCCAATCTCCTCCCTCTGCTCTCTGGCAGCTTCACCCATCTCCGAAGAGTAATCACTTATGGAGGTGGCAGCTCCTGAATCCCAGGTGCAGCCAATCCACTCGAGCCCAGGGACAGAATAATTCTTTACCCAAATGGAACGAGGAGCGTGAAGGCAGCCAGAAATTAACCCGATGGTTAAAACCTGGCTGTAGTGCATCAGTTAGCACTCCATCCCTAAGAGAAGGACCACATCCCAAGCATCAGGGCTTCCACCAATCCCCTTTCTGAGACCACAGCACAGTTACCCCAAATCAGGCATCAGCAAAGGCAGCAAGAGGAAGAGTCAGTGTATTTTCTGCACGTCACCACTCTGTCTTCTGAACGTACCAGGAATTAACTTGCAGTATCCAAACCAGCAGCTGCCTCCGTGACCTCCCGCTTCCACTCCTGGTTCTGCCTCCCTCAGAAAAAGCGTATGGGCCACATTTTCAGACAGCCTAATTTGGCACAGATCCCTCAGCTCCATTGTTTGCACTGGAACTGTACTAAGTCGCACCAGATGAGGATATTGCTCTCAAGAAGTCTTTTTTGCTTTAAAACAAACACACAAACAAAAACAGGTTCAGACAAGACCGAGGATCCTGAAGCTGCATTCCTGCCTCCAGAAACTTCCAATGACTCGCAGTAGTCTTTGCTTAACCAAGCCACAAATTTGTAATGCCTTTAATCTTCCCATGTAAGTCAGTTCCTCTGCTCCCTTAATCGTTTTTGTTGCTCTTCTCTGAATTCCGTCCAATTTAGCGCACAGTGCAGACTACATTACATCTGAAAGGCCAGAAGTATGGCGTACAGAAGCTCATTTTCAAATTCTATGACCTCAATTCTTGGGAGGATTTCAGAGACCAGACACCAGGCTATAATTGAAGAATGTGCGCCCGTATAGCTGGGTAATTTAAATGCATTTTCTGTGAATAAATCTACTCGGTACTTTCTTGATCTGTACAATCTTCTGCCATAGGGGCCTAACATAAAAATACTTCAAAGGCTCCAACAAATTCCCTCAAGATGTGATCTTCAGCATTTCAAAAGCTGAAAGACGTAGACAAGGCTTAAAGTGATCATGATATATTTTCAAGGTAACACTTTTCAGCAACTCCCGTTCACCCGTTTCTTGAAAGCGGAATTATATCACCTCTCCCTGTATGTAGCTTTGTAACTCATTGTCTGCCTTACGAGCAACGCGAAGATGTGGATCTGACTTTAGGTTATGGTTTGCAATGGCTCGTTGTCTTTCAATGAAGGGCAGCAATGCTTCCTTCCCTCCCCTACACCTCCTGGACAGCCCCGCACGGAAACGCTGCAGCCACAGCCCCTCATTGCTCCCCTCACCTCTGCAGCACCACAAGAGTTGTGCTTTGGATTCAAGTTTCAGCCATGCTCTCCCTCCCCACGCGGGGCTGAAATCAGACCCAGCGCAGCCACACTTCCAAAAGATTGCTTTTAGGTCACACCTCGGACCCATCTCTGATACTAATTACACAGTTGGACTTTTAAGCCAAAAGATGCTTTGAATCCGACGCTCTTGGCTGAATTCAGGACTCCTCGTGTCCTCCAAGCAGTTTTATAACAGACCCTCCCAGACAGCGGCGTATTTAATGAGAACGCAGATGATCAATTGCAGCCTGCCTTGCACGGTTAACTCAATCAACAAACTACTAATGACTCCAGCATGCTACAGGTTTTTTGGGGTTGGGTTTTTTTTGGGTTTTTTTTTTTTTTTTTTGGCTAATGAAAACCGCATTGCCCAGATTTTTCCCTTTCTCCCAGGATCAAACGCCAATGTGGAACGCGTTCTGCTACAACTGTAACATTACCCTGCGAGCAAAACGCTGACCAGCAATAGCAGCACACGGCCCGGCCGGCGTTAGGGAGCAAAAGCTCCCCCAGATTGGAGGGCAGCCCTTCCCAGGTAGGTGTCTGTCTGCTGAAACCGAAGCCCCGACGAACACAAAGAGCACAGAGCTGCCACCTCGGCACGCCGCGTTCCGAGACAGAAAAGCCTTTTGTTCGCAGCACGCCGGCTGCACCGCCCGGCCCTGCACTCCTCCTCCTCCTCCTCTCTGCCTTCTGCTGCCATTGTGCCGCGGGATAATTTGTAGCAGGTGAGAGCAAAATATGCCCCGCTTCCTCTTTCTTTCCCTTCTGCGCTGCCTGTTGCTGTAATTTCCTCTCACCTCCATTTCTTCTCCTTCCCTCCCTCTTCAAATAGAAGACAATCAGCCACCCTGTGCATGGCAACGTAACAGCTGACCATGCTCTAAAAGCTGTATTTATTGCAGTCAGAGATGGGAAACGGTTCATCTTGCCTGTTATCTTCCTGTTAAATAAAGATTTGCGCCCATGGAAATCAGTGGAAAGAATCCCAGTGACTTCAGTCATCTTTGGAACAGGGCTTTGTTTCCTTCCAAAACAACCTTCCATCTTCAATACTGTCTCATTTCTAATGTGAGCAACCTCTGACGTAGACTTTCCATGCCGTACCCTGGAGAAAATGCCGTGGCCTCACCCATTTCCCTCCATCAGGAGCAGACCTCGCCTCCATTTCTGCCTCTACCACCACTTAGCTGAGTGCCTTAAGACATGGCCCTTTGCTTCTCCAGTCCTTCACTTCCCTAACAAGAATCACATGGATGCTTCGCCCTCCAGCAAGCAGAAATGCTACAGAAGAAATCAAACCAACCAGGTATTGTTTTGCTCTTGAGCAGCTTCATGCTGGGCCACCACATGCTGCCATGCTGTCCTTGCAACCAAAACTAAACAGAAGGTAAAAACTCACTGGGAAATGGAAGTATTAATTAGGACTCGTGAACCAATTGGAAATGGTCAGTTCTCCTAAGCTAAGCCAATAGAATCATCTTGAACAGAAAGCAGGGGAACTGCACAGCTCACCAATACGGACTGCGTTCCTCCTTCTTTAAGATGTGCTCCTACACAGTTCTCTCCACTTTAAAAGGCTTAAATATTAAATATTGTTCCGCCAAGATGTCGTGGGGGTCCATGCTTGACTTCATTCCTCTCTTAACAATGTCCTCAGGCCAGCCGCCAGGAATTCAGACACTTAATGACTTCCCTGGGCTAAGAGCTCTCCACCTCAGGCATGCTCTCCTCTTATCTACAGCGGGAAATGTTCCCATGCGTTTCATGGTGTGCTCTGACCACAGCACTCCTTGCTTCACTGACTTTCTCCTGAGTTACTCTCCAGGTTCAGGCTTCCTGGCCTCACCTGCAGGTCCGGGTGCAGCGCAGTTCTGGTAGCTCCTCAGTTCCTCCTGACAGCCTCAGCTCTCACCCTACAGCATCTCAGCCCCCAGGCCTCTCCTCCACCTTCACTTCCACGTCTCATTGGGTGCCACCAACCTCCCTCTTGGAAAAGCTGCTCCACACAGACATAGGGCTCTGTTCCAGTGGCCACTTCTGGTAACAGATCTCTTACACAGCTTTGCCTTTTTAATGCTGAAGGACCCTCATTTCAATGTCACATTTCTAATGGCATGTCACCTCCATCTCATATACTCTCAGCTTGCATCAAATCCAGCCACTTGTGAGTAGAACCAAAGGAAAAGGGAAGCAGAGACACAGCACAATCAGGGTAGCGTGAAAACAAGCACAGATCTGAAAACACCAGACACAGCTTCTATTTTCCAGGATCACTAACAGTCAACCAGCTAACCACACCATAATAAACACATTCATAGCAGAAAGAGGCTGAGAGGGTGTCTCAGTAATTCCACGTTACTTTTATACAGTAGATATTACTGAGTTGCCATGTGAAGTTCTGAATTCAAAGTCAAATCATTATCTTCCCTGATATAGCTCACATTTGCATTAAACACCAGCATTCCAAAGTAGGAGTTAAAATCCTCACCATTAATCATCGGTTTTGTACCAAGTGATATGTCACCTTGATCTCCCTACAGCCCTTTTCTCAGGATGACCTCCTTCTCAAGTTCCCCTTCTAAAATTGTTATTTACAATGGCTAGGACAAAATTAAAGGAGATGAACAAAAACTGTTGCACAGCATCCCTATTTTGTTGCTGTCTGTGATGACAACCAATGATTGGGTCTTGTGGCTCTAATCTAAAGCAATATGCAAAGTCCTCAGGCACTTGGAAGACTGTGACTTCATGTCCATGTCTTCCAAAGTGAGTTATCGTGGTTGAAATAACCTCCTTTTCAGGAGATCCCATTACTTCACTGTATCTGTGCTAGCCTTATTCAGATCCTCTGGAACACCACGCAGAGCTACTCAAATGTGTCCGAGCTGTTCTTGCTGCTATGCCCACAAGTGGTTCCATCTGCATTAAAACACAAAAAGCTCTCTATCCTTCCATACCCCATCTCTTGGCCAGTGACACAGAGACCGCTGCAAGGCAGCTTGATGCTTCTGCTGCCCAGCCTCACTGCAAGAGTTTGCACATCACAAAGCAAACAGCACTTTCCAGAGCTCTGGTCCTGCCATCTTTGAGAAGTGCGTGCTTCAAGGCCTGCCCTCCACATGTAATATGGCTGGCTTTCCCCACTGCAGGTTGTGCTATCATCTCTGCATAGGTTTTCTTCAATTTAAGTGGATGGGGAATAAGTATTTATGTTGAGAAGGTCTCTGATAAATGCCATCGGCCCCTTTTGCCTTGCAGGAGGTTTCTGCTACCACATCCCTACCACACCTTTATTCACTCATCAGTCTGTTTGAAGATTTACTGCTCCCTGGCACGTCAGCGGAAGCTCGTGGCTACTTGTGGGTTTCAGAAAGGAAGGGTGCATTTCAGATGACACACAGTAAAACAGTTGGACCATGTGTAAAAATAAGATTATACCTTGCAGGCTATGGTTCCAAGCAGTCCAGTTTAGCCACAGATAAGGCAGACTGAGGAGGTTTAGGATGCAAATTGAGCAGTTTTTCTTCAAAGCCATGCCAGCTGCTGAAGGTGCAAAAGACAGACTTTTAGGATAAGCTTTATGGTGCGATTTGTTTCCATCAAACTCTGCTTATGATGATTTAGCTGAGTGGATCCAGAATCTGTTACACTAAAACAGGTCAAAGAGGATGACGAAAAAGATATTCCCATTCTTCAAAGGAAGCAAAACAATTTTTCATCTTTTCTGACTGGATATCGTTAAAGAAGATTACAGCTGGTATGATTACTTTCAGCAGCCTGGTGCTCGACCTATAATTCTGTAAAAATATAAGTAACCCTTCGTATATTGACTGTCAAGACTTCTCCCTCGCTCTTTGCTCCTCTCTGTCTACTTGATTTGGAAAGATTCGCTGCATTATGGATCTTCACACGAAGACTCCTTGTGCTCATTTCGCAAGTGGACAGAGCAGATTGAAGCAAGCTGAGCACAGCTAGTTCCAAACTACGTCTGGTCATCTCACCTACCCCGAGAGGGTGCC
>PPHD01017535.1:0-14996 GCA_002909625.1 Bambusicola thoracicus
CTGCTGTTTCTTTTCATCTGGAAGCCAATGATTAAAGGAGGATGTGAAAGGAAACAGGCAGAAGAGAACTTGAAAAGCCCAAATGTCAGCTGCATGACTTGGTAAAACCTGGTTTCTTAGGAATCTATATCCTCTGTGCTTCTCCTTCCCTCTTGCTGGTCTCTTCTTGTTCTTCTGTAGGCCAGCCACCCTACAGACCTTCCCGTGACTTCAGCCTTCTCTGCCAACACAGTCATACTTTCTGTTCCTCTACCCCCAAACCCTCCTGCAGTAATTCTTTTTCTAACACAATTCCAAGTACCTCTAGTTCTTTCTCTGTCTTTATAACGCTAGACAACTTAAGCTGCGCCTGGCTCTGAGCAACACGACTATCTGGTAAGCTGGCAGGCCAACAAGAAGACAGCTTGACCTCTGCTGCAAAAGAGGGGCCCCAATGGGGGCACTCAATGTTCCCCTTTTCTAGCTATGACCAGTTTTCCACAAAAACCTGCAGAATCTTAATATCTTTACAAATCTTCCATTGGATTTTGTCAGTGAATTATAAATAATTGGGAATTGAGGCTGATATGCACTCTATATATCATCTTTTTTGTCTAGAGAATCAGGAAATTTGACTAAGAGATATTTCAGAAGCGAATTCTGCTTGTTAGCTTGAAAATCCTCTGAAATGCACAGACACTGAGCAAAAGCAGTGAATGCACTAAAATACAGTAATGGGTTGCAAAGCAAAACCAGGTTCAACCTCCGTTTGAATATTACAGAATCTCACTAACGATTGTGACCCCAAGAACACGATAACCCACATGCCTGTATTAGCAGTCAGCGTGTTTAGATTCATATTCACATTCATAGAGGCTGAATAGGAGAAACTCTGGACTGGGGGAATCAATATACGGATACCGATTTTCATTTATTTATGAATTCCACCTTCAATATCTTCAGATGACTGCAATTGACTTGACACAAAGGCAGTAAGAATTATGGAACAAGTGGCATTATGTCCTACTGAAAAGCATGTGTAACAGAAGATGATGTTTTGAGGAAGTAAGGGGCTGAATTTTTTGTTTGTTTGTTTGTTTGTGGGTTCAGGAATGAATTTTAACAATGTTATTTCTACTGAGAAGAATAAGCATGCTTTCATTTTAAGATACTCTTCTTCATACTAAATTGTTTTGATAGCCAATTTTTTCAGAAAGGTCAATTCATTATTTCTATCTTCCACGTTAGCCTACTTTTCCCATGCCACATTGATCTCAAGCACAGACCAAAAAGGTTAATCTGATTTCCTTGTAAAATGACCCCTGGAGACGCAGTGGAGATTTCTTTTCAAAGGCCAGGCGAGACTCGTAGTGACAACAAGAGAGTTTACCACTGATGGCCATGCTGATGCTGCTGGCTTTGTAGCAGAAAGCACAACACATAGCAAAGCACGGACAACTTTCTCCAGTCTCTGGTGCAAATGAGCAGGGCTGTTCTTTGATTCCCTTTTCAACTGTGTTGCATATTTTTGCTTGATCTGGTTTTGTTTTAAGGAGATGTCCACGCTGCACTTAGTGCTAGCTTTAAATTGCCTTGGTTACTGTTATGGTTGCCATTGATCCAGTCAGTTTGCCTGCAAACAGGGGTTGTGGTGCCCCTGCTGCACTATCTGCATGTGAGCTACTCATAAATAGATCAGTGACTGTAACACAGAAGTACTTGTAAGGCTTCTGCATCCCTACAGAAGGATCTGTGCTCTTCTGTACTTGTGAGGAGGCAGGAGGAATGTTCATGTGCTCTCGGTACATCTTGCTCCACTCTGTATGCAGCGAGGCATTTAACTTGGAGTACTGACAAAAATCGCCGGGCTGTGTCTCAGACCTGATGAAACACAGACGTCATTTGAATCTACGTGACTTTTTAATTTCCTATTTATTTTCTTGAGGACAGTGTCGTTTGTTTATGAATGCTGTAAACCCACTCTCTGTGACAACGTGAAGCTGGGATCACGTGAAGCTGTGCACACATTCTAAACGTGATGCTTTGTAATAACTTTTGAGTCACAATGAAGGAATATACAGAAGGAAAACTGGATGTGACGCTGGAGAATCAATATGTTACAAATTGTCAGTGTTTTAGGTGAGCCCAGTTCTCTCTCATTTTCCCCAGTTTAACCACTGGAGGATGCCTAGTGGGCCTATGGGTGTTTATGATCCACGCAGCCTAAGCTGCAGCATTCACTGCCCTGTCTTGCAGCGCTGTTTTGTGTAGGTGGTCAAGAACTTGATTTGAGTGATCCTTTACGCTGATGGGAATGTAGTGCCTGCATCTCATTAACCAGCAAGTTTGAAATTGCCCTTACTACAAACAAGGCTAAAGAAGAAGCAAAGGAGAATGTTTATTTAAAGAAATCACGCTAGACAACACAGCTGTGAAGATTTCAGAAAAGATAAAGCAAACAGAAATGTTAGAACTTGGTATTTGATAAGCTTATTCTAGAATACTCTTTTTTTCCTCCTGGGATCCAGCTGATAAGCTGCATACCTACTCGGTGAGGCCACAGAGTTACTCCTAACAGTTTTTGCTTCTCTAGAATTAGTGTTCTGTCCATACGGGAGATTGCCATGAGGACAGAGCGTGCCAGATGCTCTGTTCACTCCTTTCCTACCTATCTCCCAATCTGATTCAGGTCTGCCCTCCTAAGCATTCACAAGCGTATCAGGCTGCAGTTTTAGGATTACCAGACCAACCTAGACCTTTTGTAACACTTCCGTGCCATTTTCAAAGTCTGCTACACTGTTAGCAAATTTTAAGCCATTAATATTTTCCCCACTTAAAAGACTCCATACAAGTCATAGGGTAAAACTTCCTAAGGAACTGACACTTGCATTCATACGAACAATTAAATTCACAACCATATAAATGTTTAAGTAGAATTATTGTGTTACCAACTCTAGGCTGAGAGCAGGCAGAGCTATAATCAACCGCTTTGAGAGTGAGTTCAAGTGAGTAAACTCCAATTCTACCTTTGAGGAACACTGTGACAGATGTTCAGAGCTCTCAAAATGCTAACAGACGGGATGAGCTGTAGAGAGATCCCATAGGTATGAGATGTAAAGCCCAAACAATTTGTTGTTGTTGTTGTTTAATTTTAAATAAGCAAAAAGATAATATAATGGAGTATATTCGGTGTTCATAGAAGTTTACTTAGTTGCCGTTACCATACCTATCACATCATTACTGTAGCATGTGAAAGGAGCTACATGTCTGGAGACTGGAGCAAAAATTAGAGTATCAGACAGAAGGAGCTGGAACTGCTGAGGAGAGTCAGGCACTTTGATAAGCATGTGGACTGTGCAGAGAGAGGTTTGTCGTGGGCACTGGGAGAAGGCTGTGTTTGCTACATCGGGTCTACAGGTCCTAAATATTGTCTTCAATCACGTTTTATAGTTCTGGAAAAGCATTAGAGCTCCACTCTCTAAAATCCTGAGCGATGGACAAAGTTAATAAGTTTTATGAATTGGAAAGGGTCCACAGAGCTGTACTATTTTATCTCGTAGAGTAAAATTAACCCCTACAGAGCAAACATTCCTGGCCAAAGCCAAGTGTCCTCAAAAAAGTATCAGGCTGGAGCCTCTGACCATCCTCACGCTTACACACCCGATGTATGTTTAGAACCTGCTGCTAAGCACTCCTGTCAGTCTTTCTCAATGCAGTTTTCAGGCCCATTCTGAGCACGGGGTCTGTAGCAGGTGATTTAGGGATGTTATTTCTATTCACATGCCCAGTATGGTATTTGAGCAACTGCATGACACCATATGGAAATTCAGACACTTCTTCAGTTTAAACATACACCTCATAGTAGGTGTCTAATTCAGTTACTGCGAGGCTTCTGTGCAGTTACAGTGGGAGCAGCTCTTAAAAACCGGTTGTGCTTTTCTCATCAAAGCACACTTAATGAAACCTGCCATTAAGAAATACATAGCAACAGTAAGGATGAATCTGTAACGTTATTTGTGTGCATTTTAAGGTAACTCCTGCAGTTCCTCCTATCGTTCAAATCAGGAGACCTGTCGAAAAACTCCGCTTTCTGTTCACCTACATCTCCTCTGCTGAGCGGTTTGGTTGGTCTGATTTCATCCCAGAACTGAGTCCTAATGTCCATAGCTGTGCCACACTCCCAGGCTTAGGAGCAGAGACCTGTAAGATGCTCCAGGACAAATATGTGCCATCCTTCCACGTGAAACTCATGTCGCTTGTTTAAATTCTAAATTAAGACATTCTAGGATTTTGAGTGCTGCAACAGTTTGATAGCTTGCCAAACAAGAAAATAAAATCTGTTGGAGCTGTAATGCTATTCTTACAAGCATGCTCAGCTAGTTTCTGCAAAAAGATTTACTTCCTTAAAATAGCTTTTTTTCTCCTAAAACTGCCTGCTGGGCAGAGCTATGTGACAAGCAAGTAGAATTATCAGCGTGTTTACTTTTCAAACATCTCTGCCACACTTACACAGTTCTGCTGCGATATCAAAATATGAGTGATGCAGTAGGTTTTGTTAGAGTTTGTTTACTAAAATATGAAGAATGGCGGTATGCTACAGCATATAAAATGCTCTATCGCTTTTCATCCCAAACTAGTGAAAGCAGCGGTCTTATCCCATGGTAAAGCATTTTCTTTGACTGCAGCATCCTTTTTTGGAACACACAGATAGAAGGAAAGCTGCATTCTCATTAGCACAGGTTATACTTCTTGCATTGACTAGAGGACACAGAAGATCTTTGTACAGGCTCAGATACCTGCAGTCTCTGGTATGCCTAAGGAAAGATTTAAGGCAGAGGTTGGGATGTGAACAGCATACCGTCCACGAACCATCGTTTCCATCGGTGATAGGCTACAAGCAAAAAGCAAGGGTTTCCAATGGAAAAAATGACTCCGGAGGAAAAGCCGCTTAGATGGAGCCCCGTGAAAGTTTAAATTCCATTGAGATGAAAGTAGGTGAATACAAGGACAAACTCCCCAGTGATTTTTTTGCAGAGTCACTGTCATTCTGCTACCACAGTTCTTTACAAAGGAGGGAAATACAGAGCAAAAAAAAACCCCTTTCTTTGTTTATAATAAGATTTAGAAAGTGAGATAAATGTATGAAGTATTCATGGCAGTACTTTGGACGTCTTTCATAAAGCTCGGGACTTGGCTTTTAAGTTGATGAAGACAGTGAGACACAAAATGAGTTCTTTGAGGCTTCTGGCGCTACAGGCCTATGTAACCACTTTGGGATTGCCAAAGATTTGTGTGTGTGTGTGTGGATTTGTGTCACTTTCACTCCCACACATCTGGCAGTTGAGCTCTCTGTGCTAGTTCAGTTGAAAATCTTATCTCATAGATCATTACTAGCAATAAATTCCAGCCTTTGTGCTTACTTATATCATCCCACAGCCTGGAGTCACTGATTTTGTGGAACCGGGAATTTGGTCTGTAAAATATTTACTTACTAAGACAAGCAAGAAGAAGAAGAAAATCCCTCAGAACCAACCCTCTAGCTCTTTCTTTGTGAAGCCAGCTCTGAAAATGTAAATCATATCGATCTGACTCTCAGGGCCAAAGAAAACAGGCAGCTGCATTCCATCCCTGTCGCTAAGAATCAACTCTTAAACACTGCTTGAATATACACGTTATACAAGCTACAGTAAAACTCACTTTCAAGCATTATTTTCTCACACGTCACAGAAAACACAAATATAGATGTGACTGGGGCACCAACGACATGTAAGCATGCCAAAACCTCTTAGCAAGCATCATTCCAAATCTCTGATGCAGTCCTATCACCATTCTTCTCTAAGGACACACCTACAATAACCAAAGGATGCCGCAGTCCTTAAATATAGGCAAGGCAGCTGTGGTCAGGACAGCTGTCAGCAAATGGCCTGTGCTAGGTGTTTTCCTATGCGCTACTTTCCCATCAGTCTGTGAGCATTCTGCTGGCATCTTATGCTGGAAGCATTCTTATTTATGATATTTATTGTGCTTTCTTATATGACAGTAATGCAGAGCATGAAGGCAGAGAGTTACCTCATCCATTGAAGACTGGAATGAGACGAGCAGGCAGAGATACGATGGGCGATAGCGAGTGGCACAGACACGGTTATTTCTGCAGGATAAACTGAATGGTTTGCTGGGGAGGAAGCAAAGGCACAATTTCCACAGGTGAACCAGAGTTCTCCAGTTGAGTAACTTTAAGGAGCAGGAGCCGACTGCTGCTGGGTAGCAGAGGTGTTCTGTAGGCATGAGTGAAAATGGCCAGGAGGAGCTTCAGATGTAAAGTACTCTAATATCCTTTCATTCCCCATTGTCAGGTTTCAGAAGAAAATAACGGCAACTGACAGGTAATAAAACCAGAATATTCTCCAAGCACCCGAACAGGCTTTCATGCATACCTTACTTTAACAAAAACATGGCAGAATAAACAATTGGAGCATAGGGAACTTGGAGGACCTTTCCAATCTGTTTTCACAGGACAACTTAACAGCGTTTAGACTTCACATGGTGCTGCATAACTTGAGACGTGGCAGTTATAAGCAAAATACCAGCTTTCTCAGACTATAATCTGTGGACAAACTTATATTTTGCCATTTTTAGTTTCTCACGTGGATTCTACTTGTGAGCGCGTGGAAGTGCTTATTAATCAATTCTGATACGTATCCACGTTTACTGCCACCTCGAATGAGGCTGGTGCGTTGTAGCTGCTGCGGGAACTTGAACTCACTTTCATTAACTTCAGGAGGATTAAATCAAACAATACTGTTTTAATGCAATCTTCTGTATTTACTTGGCAAACACTGTTGTCAATTTAAAGGTTCCCGTGGGAGGTGTCAAGAGGTCACCAAAATGTTCCTGGGTAAGGGAGGAAGAGTGGAGGAAAGGTTGGCCTCCCTGCTGCTTCCCTCTGTGTTTTTCTTCATGTCGTCAGGGCTGTGCTTAGCACTTTTCTCCCAGCTTCCTTCAGAAAGGGGAGTGAGTGAGTGACTGAAACAACATTAGGAAGAAATGGATGCAATACATGCAGACAAGGCTTCCCTGTTGTTTTACTTCACTAATTCTAGGCCTCAGCGACAGTAAACTTCTAGTTTTGAAATTGAGTATAGAATATAGTGCCCAATATGCACAAAAACATCCCAGATGCTTTCAGCATGTATTTTCCCAATTCATTTTATTATTCTACATACTATTCTGTCCAAGGATCGCAAAACCTCCTGTCTCTTTGTTATCCTATGGCAAGGAAACACACTTTCCTGAGGCTCAAGAAGCATCAGGCTTGAATTCCCAGAAAGCAGATACCTGCAGTTCCCATGAACATCAGTGTAAGTGTAAGCAGCGAGCAGCACGTTTTTCAGACACCCCTAAGACAGAAATACAGAAAAGAGGGGCAGGAAGGGGGGAGATGCAGCACATCTCACAGGAGGGTATGAAAGGCTTCTCCATTTAAATGGAAAATACCCGAGTCAAGGTGTCAGAGGCACCTCTGTTAAAGGCAGCAGCTGTAGAAAAGGCTCTGTGAGCGATTCCCTTAACAAGCTTCAGTGTTTTACCATAAGACAGAACAAGGCATTTCATAATTACTAGATTTTTAAACTACTTCAGTAACAGTAATCAGAAGAAACACACATTTCTCACAGCTCCGATGGCTGCAAAGCTTCTGAGTTTTGCCAGCAAGTAAACAACAAACCCAGTATTTGGTACATCCGTTACGACTCAATTCATGCAAGAGAAACATTCTGCACTGCACACCTTGCTTGTGCTCCCCAAGCAAGCCTATTTCACTTCCTATTCATACATAACTTTCTCTTATGGTCTTAGATCACCCTTAACAGATGAGCTTCAGCAACTGTTACAAAGTGGTTTAGGTTATGCCTCCATCTGTTGTACCCCACCCTTTCCCCGCAGCACAATAAACAGAACTGAAGATGTGCTCAGAGCCTCGCTGACGGCAGCCCAGAGTCGGGTGACTTGGCTGAAATCCATCTACTCTGCACTTCAATCAAGGATGCTGTGTTTTGTGCTCAAGCACGAGGGTAAGCACACGTTTCGTTCTGCTGGTCCCAGTCATCACAACCAAAGGAAAAGGACAGACAGCCGAGAACAGGAGAATCTTTACAGGTCACAGTGATATCTGACAGAACTCAGCTGTTAATCTCTTAAGTTTGATTTAAGTTTTACGGTGAGGAAGGGAGGCTTATCACAGTGCTCATCCACGCTCTGCTACTGCATGCACGGCTAGATACTGGTATTTATAGTGGACAGTGTAACTACTACTGATCTAAGCCAAGGAGTTACTGTAGTACCACTGCCTGGTTAGCAAATGCTGTGGGACAGGATTGAACTGTGCTCCCTTGCCCAGCTGGCAACGCTTAACCCTGCTGTCTGTTCCAGTCAGTGTTTGCTGGAGCCTCTTCTTGGACAAACAAGATTGCCCAACACAGAGAAAGCAAGAGCAGTCATCTGAGAAAAGGAAGCGCTCTGGGGAATTAAGTGAATACAGGGAGTTAAGTTATTTAGGGCACTGTGAGCATTGACGTACTGAAGTCCGCGGTAGAATAGGATACTGCACTGCACAATCAGGCTTGTCAGCAGCTGAAAAAAGATATGGTATAAGTAATAGCTAAGAATTGCATTAGAGATGTTTTAGTGCAGTGAAAAGAATTCTTCATCAATGTTTACTAATATTTAGAAGGTTTATTTTTCTGAGGCTTTACATCTGTTAAGCAGGAAACACTAGAAAATACTAACATATCTTACGATTGCAAAAGCATGAAACCATGTCCAGCGTAAGTCCAAATGCGTGCTACAGAGAAGCTCAACTGCCACAGTCATTTCCACCTTCTGATTTTCCCTTAGAAAGATTGAACAACAATGGTAAAATACTCCAAGATACCATTTATGTTCTCAAAACCAACATCAGAGGGAAAGGATGAACAACAAAGCGTCCTACAGTAATGGCAAATAAGATGCATACTGTCTTTTAGAAATCTTTATCTCCAGTTGTTACAGGTTAAAACAAAGGAAAAAAACAGGTGAGAAAGTACGACAGCAAGAGCAGTTTATAAGGAGACTGTCTGACTTAGCGGCGATCGTGTTAGGATAGCCCTACAGTGGAGAGAGCTCTGGATAATCATTAATAGCATCTCAAGTTTTCTTTCTTTTTTATATCCCCATCAAACCACTCTGCTCTTCAGAAAAAAGGCTACGTACGTTACCACCTAAAAATTACTGATAACATTTAAAGTAGCTCTAGCAGCAATAAAACAAACAGCAATGAGGACTCCTGACTGCTGATGGGGAAACTGATAGAAGTTAAAAATAGCATCCCTGAAATTTCACATTTTATCGGCAGTGCTAGGACGGCAGAATTTTTGCCTATAATTTGAATTAGAGGAAGTTTTATCCTATGTTCAGGAATCAGCAAAAATGCACGCTTCATCCCTTCCCCTAGAGAAGAGATTGCTGTCAGGGCTGTCTGCAGGATACAGCAAAAAACGGGGAATGTCAAGGATGGGATTATCGTTCCGTTATACTCGGAGCACATCTGCATCAGCTTGAGCCACAGTGCTATTTAAAACTGAACTTTGTTTTTTTCTCCTGGCTGCCTGCAGTCCCTAAGAGACCATCCATCAGCCAAGCCAGAAGTGACTCACGCAACACCCCAGCCTTATGCTGGATAGAGCCAACCCCAGCCAGGACTCAACAAACAGCTGCCACCGCTGCTCTGAAACCGAGCACATGGGAGCTTTCCCACTGCCTTCACATGTTGCTCAGCTGACATGACAAAAACCTTCCCACCTCTTGGGTTCTATAGTTTTAAAAATATACGTTTACAAAGGAAGTTAGTGGTGGAATCAGCTACATCACACCTTGGTTTTAAAGTGTCCCGGATCAGAGATGCTCAAGGCAGGCAATTGAGCAGCAGCAGCCAAACTCCTCTCTGTGTACAAAACAAGTAGCTACAAAATAATATCTTTACAGAAGCGGTTTAATTCCGCTTTCAGTTGTTGAAGAAGTGTTAAGAGTCTTCCGCAAGCCAGGCATTCAGAGTGATCCTGCTGGACCTGAGGAACTCATCAGCTCAACGGGAAAGCGTATCGATTTGGAAATGCATTTGAAGCATACATTGCATGAACACACACATTTAATGTGATGGAAGAAGCTCTTTATGGATTTGAAAACCAGTGTGTGCATCCCGTACATTGCTTCATCTCAACTGCTGTGATAAGAATGGCAAACACGAGTGTTCTAGAAAGGGAAACAATGGGGCTGTGTTTTACACTCAGTTTTAGTCTGGATGGCTCAGGAACACATGACTTAAAACAGACTTTAAGAGAGCACCCTTTTGTTTCATTTGTCAGCAACTGATCCATGATCAGCAACTTTTTAAAAAACACTAAGATTTGTGTGTACGTGTCAGGTTTTCAGAGCATGGCTAGGAGATAGAACTGTAACAAGCTCTAGGAACCAAGTTCTCACAGCGGATCAGACTTACCGCAGAGAAGCACCAGGTCATAGAATAATGGCACAGAATCATTGAGGGGCCTGGGTTGAAAAGGACCACAGTGATCATCTAGTTTCAACTCCCCTGCTATGGGCAGAGTTACCAACCACTAGACCAGGCTGCCCAGAGCCACATCCAGCCTGGCCTTGAACGCCTCCAGGGATGGGGCAACCACAACCTCCTTGGGCAACCTGTTCCAGTGCTTCACCACCCTCTGTGTGAAAAACTTCCTCCTAATATCTAACCGAAATCTCCCCTGTCTCTGATTCAAACCATTCCCCCTTGTCCTATCACTATCCAGCCTTGTAAACAGCCATTGCCCCTCCTGTATATACGCTCCCTTCAAGTACTGGGAAGGCCACAGTGAGGTCTCCCTGGAGCCTTCTTTTCTCCAAGCTAAACAAGCCCAGTTCCCTCAACCTTTCCTCATTGGAGAGGTGCTCCAGCCCTCTAGTCATCGTAGTGGCCCTCCTCTGGACCTGTTCCAAGAGCTCCTATCCTTCTTGCGCTGGGGGCCCCAGGCCTGGATGCAGTACTGCAAATGGGGCCTCACAGGAGCTGAGTAGAGGGGGACAATCACCTCCCTCTCCCTGCTGGCCACCCTTCTATTAACGCAGCCCAGAACACAGTTGGTCTTCCGGGCTGCAAGCGCACACTGCTGGCTCGTGTCCAGCTTCTCGTTCACCAGGACCTCCAAGTCCTTCTCTGCAGGGCTGCTCTCAAGGAGATCTTCCCCCCGCAGCGTTCTCCTCCCCACACAGCACGCTCCTCAGCGATGTTTTTTTCTACGACGGGAACGAAGGAAACGCGAGCGCCGCCTGAGGCGCGAAGCTCGGCCCGCTCCACGTGTGCGGCGCGGCGGGCTCTGCGGCGCCCCGCGGTTATACCGCCACCTGGCGGCCGTGCGGCGAAACTGCGGCGCGCACGAGTCCGGCTACGAGCAGCCCCGTCAACGTTAGGGTGGGCCGCCGCCAGGCAGGGAAAGGGAGGAGGCGCGCGGAGATTGCTCCCGTCCTCCGACGGCTTTAGATCAATAAAATACACAGGCCGCGTGAAATAACGCTTCTTGCTGTACTTCTACAACGAAGGTCAGAAAGTGAGGCACTCGCACCTAGTGCTGCACTGAAGGGGGAGCGCCTTGTTAGTAGGTGGGGCACCATGAATAGCGCAGCCGATGGACAGAACCTTGTTTTCTATAATTGGTCTGTTTAAAAGCAATCAGATTTCGTTAAATGCTTAAGTTAACCATGCTACATACAGGAATGAATGAAAATAAGTATCATTTGGTCCCAGTACTGACCCTTCAGACTTCCACTAGACACAGGCCTACTGCTACACTCTCCCATTGAGCACAACTCTGGCTTCTTCAGATTATGGCAAAACACAGCTCTGTAGAACTAAACAAAGCTGTAATCTCGCTGGGGGAATCCAGCACACGAAGAACCTGAATTTCATCATCACTACACAAAAATCACTTAAATTCTATCATTTCTTTTACCTGGATACACTGCAATAGTATGTTTAGTCATTATATGCATTCCTTTTAGAGTATATAACAATTTAAAAAACTACACACAAGCATTTCCTATTAAAGATGTGTGGAACATTACAGTACATATGCTAAATACTGTGCTAGGAACTCACAGGTCAGCGTGGAATTGAGGGCCATCAGTTTTTGAAGAGTGTAATTATCCTACAAATGAGTGTAGAAAAACAATCTTGGAGAAGTATTGGGAGCTTTCAGCAGACTCATGCAAGGTTGTAAAACTTCAGAAAAGCTGAGAAAGCAGATTGGAACATACAGCATTTCTGCACAAATCAGAACAAGAAGGAGAAAAGAAGTACTAGAAGCCAAAAAAAATTCATCAGTGTTGTAAGCAGCTGCACAAGCAGACAGGACGTTGGAAGCTTAACTTTGTTTCCATCAGCCTTTTGCTTCCCAGAGCACAGAACCAGTGACATGCTTTGGTTCTGATTTGCATCACCTGACCAGGTTTAGATGTTCTTCTGAAGTACCTTCTAGCAGTAACTTTAAATACACTCTCAAAGTAACACAAATCAAAGAGCAAAAGCCACTTCAGTCTCTCCAAAAAAAGATTTGAGGCATCAATGCTTTAGGTAGGATTACTGTCTACCTGTTCCACCCAAAACAAAGGCAGTTGGGACAGTGCAAGACTCATCTTCCTGCCACAGGCTATGAGGACAGGTTCCTTCTGGTTCTGCTTTGCTGCTGGCACTTTACGCCATTTTGCTAAGGCTCAGAAAGCTCAGTGCATACACATGACTACAAACATCATAGCTTGCCAGAAGATTCTCACGTCAAGGTCTGTAATCACGTCTGCGGGGCAACACAAGGCAGGCAGGCATTGAGATCTATTATTGTTGTTGTGCTTTGGATATTTTTTGTTTTTTACTGTTTCATTTCTTCCTTCTCTCAACTACAGATGGTCTCAGGGGGTCAAGATGAAAGACAAAGGACAGGGACACAACCTAAAATAGATGTTTCTGAGCCAAAACCACCATTCTGTATCCGTTTGTTACTAGCTTTGTAGCAGAAAAATTACCCACAGTGAGTGCAATTTTATGAATGCAAGTCAAATACTCAACCAATTCAAATAAATTATTACATGCAGAACACCGATTTGTCCTTAAAAATCACTGATGTTGTTACATTATACAAACCTTAATAGGGCTTTTAAATTTCAGAGGAAAGTATTACTTAGTATTACTGTGCCAAATTAAAATTAGCTCCTGAGGAATTTTCAAGGATATTCAGTATTGGTTGGCAGATCTGAATATCAATCTTTGAAAAGCTGTGCATGGTCTATGCATATTTTTGAAATCATTCATTGATAAAAATCTCTATGCCTGTAAAGCTTTAAGTCTGCAAGCCAGCAACCTGCATAAGAAATGAAGAATGTCAGTAACCATGTGATTTCAATACAAAAGTAATTAAACACAACCTAACCCCTAGCTGGTGTTTCCTCAAGAAAATCTCTCTATATTAAAGAATTTGAGTCCTCCTTCCTCCTACAGGGTGCAAGATAAAATTTGAAAAGCAATACTGAAAAAGGAAAATAATGCAGACTCATTCTGTATAAACTCTTTTGAGTGTATGAGCTAAACATCATGGATGCTGTAAGCTGATAAGAATCATTTCACTACGCTACAACCTATCTGAAGACAAGCGGAATGGAAGAGAAGCTTACACAGAAGAGAAGCTTAGTGAAGAGGACCAACATTCACCTTTGCAAACTAAAAAAGAAAAACAAAAGAAAAAGCCAAGAAACAGCATAGGTAAGAACCAGCAGTTTCCAGCAGTGATTATACTTCCTCATCAGATAAAGCAATAGGTGTTTATGAGGTAAATACGCATATAAAAATTTAATCACTGTATTAGGGGCAATTAAAACGCGCAATCTTTTCTTTAGATTTCTCACCGTAGGTTCCCATGATACAGCTGAAATAGAGTCATTTTGGTCTATCTTAACAAATCAGACATTTAAAGAAAAACACCGCTTTCCAGCAGGCAAAACTTCAATCATTACTCCATAAAACAATTATACAAACAACATGTACATGTATTATCAGTTCTAAATAATGTATATTTGATGGTACTTTGTGGAAAAGTTGACAGTTTTAGATTGACTGGCTGTATTTTACAGTAGCTGAAAAAAAACTATTTTCTTCAGTAGGACACAGTTGGAAGTCTGGAAGTTGGAAGTTCATTGGGTTTGCAACAGGAAACTTATTGTATGGATAAGCCAATCAAACTTCTCCAAAGATGATGTGAAAACAATATACCTCATGTTGGCCCTTTATAGCACTGCTTTGACAGGAGAAACAAAACTGTGGGTCAAGTAATTAATTTCAGGGGTGGAAGACATGAAGCTACGAAACATGGCCGAAAAGATGACAAACTGTGGGGCACTTGTGCCTGTAACATTTCATACCTTCCCCTCTGGCTGTGAGGCCAGGAAAGTAACAATAAGAATTTAAAAACAAACAAGAGAGAAAAGATCTTTCAAAAATGTACTGCATTATCACTGACCAGATGGCAAAACCTAAAGAGCTAAATACTTGGGATTTTGAGGAGGAAGAATGTAAGGAAAGTCTTCCAGCTCCGTGTCAATTCCAGTGCCTCCAAAATAAAGTAAAATATTGAAGTGTTTCACTAACTGGAATACCAGTCTGCCCTGAGATAGAAACTATGCCTGTAAAATTTTTCAGATGAGACTTAAGAAGTGACAGAAGTCTTTAGCTTCAAAATACATTTTATTAAGAAAAAAGTGAAATACTCAAACTGGACCACCAGATTAAGATGCTATTAAAATACAAACACAAGGGTCAATAAAAATGAGCAGTTTTTTTATGTAAGTGTAAAGAAGGACTACTTTAAGTATGTAAGTGAACAGCTAGAGATGGCTACTTTCACAACACGGTAATCCTTCCAGCTCCATAACCCCATCAGCCAGCT
>PPHD01017536.1:0-14995 GCA_002909625.1 Bambusicola thoracicus
TTTTTTTTTTTTTTTTGGTTGCTTTGTCAGATGTTGTGTTAGAGGCCAGAGGCCATCCCAGAAGGACAGGGAGTGGGGGTTTGGCCACAAGAGGTCTCCAAAGGTTGAGGGCGTTGAGCTCCACGCACTGCGGTTAATGGCTCCGTTGGGTGGCACGAGGCCGGAGCTCACAGGGCTGTGCTCATCCCCTTCTGGGAGGTTGTGAAGGAGCAATGGGAGTTTCAGCAATGGCGTTATGGGAGCAGGGTGAGGACTGCTACAGGGTGTTGTCACCCAATGGCAATTCCCTCCCTGGGAGGAGAGGGACAGAGTCTCCTCCTCACTCCCATGGGAGCTTTGTCTCCTCCAAGGAGCCGTTCTGGTCGAGGCTTTCTGAACCCTGCTTGTTCTACTTCCCAGAAGTTAGCTGAGAAAGTTCTCTCTGGTTCCAACCTAAATTGGCCCTTCCTTCCTGGAGCTCTGCTTTGATCCGAGCATTTGAATCTCAATGCAAAACTCAGTGTTTTTGGGTGGTTTTTGCATGGCAACAATGTGCTGCAGGCTTTAACCCCTCTCCAGCCACTCTGGCTCCATGCCCTCACACCCCATCTTCATTTCCAAATCACCCTTGGGTGCCAGCTGGTCTCACAGCATCTGTCCCAGGATGGATGCCCCAAATGCTTCCCTTTGCCTCCATCCTGCCGGGGCTGCTGGGAGGTTGCTGTGTTCATGGGTGCAAATTGCTGCCCAGGGATGCTCACCTGTTGCGTGTGCTGCTCCATGCACATCTCGTGCACCCTGCGTCTGCCGGCACGATCCTTTAATGCTTGTACCCTCAGAGGAGTTGCTGTGGTTTGCCACTTGCTGTGAGACGACTGGAAGGCGTTGTTGTGTTTGTTAGGAGCACAAAGCCTTCAGAGAGGTAAAGATTTTAGAAAAGAAATGCGTTCAGAAAAGGCACAAACCCTTTGCTCCAGGCTCTGCTGCGACCATCTGCAGACATTGGGGTTTTTGGAGGACTGGGAGGTTTTCTGTTGCACTCCTTGCTGTTCTTATTTTGGGTCCGGATGGGACCTGGAGGGGTACAGCCCCACAAAGTGGATACTGTAGGCCCCCTCCATAGGAGCGATTTTAGTACAAGATATAATGGCCTTAAATTGTGACAGGGGAGGTTCAGGTTGGATATTAGGAACGGTTTGTTCTCTGAAGAGCAGTGATGCACTGGCACAGCCCCCAGTGGTAGTGGGGGGGGGGAGTCACTATCCCTGGAGGTGTTCCAGAACTGTGGGCACTGTGGGGGTGGGATGGGGTTACTCAGTGATCTTGGAGGTCTTTTCCAACCTTGATTCTATGATGCTGAGCATCCCACTGGGAAGCAGAGGGGATGGAAGAGAAAAGCCAAGCCCTGGCCACGCATCCCATTTATTCTTTGACTTGTGGAGTATCCAGCAGGGGGGGAAGAGAGGTCTCTTTGAGCTGTCACAGGAGAAGGTGAGAACAAAGGCTGAGACCCCACTGAGGCAGCACCCCGGCTCCACGCTCCTGGGGGGGACAAGGCAGCACCGGAGATGGGGTGCGGGTGCTGCGCATCGGGGATGCTGAGGAGGTGGCTTCAAAGCAGGGTGAGCTGTGGGGTTCTGAGATGTTCCAGACTCCTGCAGGGCCCGAGACAAATGTTGAAAGCCAGAATTCCCAGAGGATCTTTCTGTTTTCTTTTCTTTTTATTTTTTTTTTAACATATAAAATATCTACCTGGCAAGTCTTACAGAAGGAAGCACTGAATTAAGGGAGACAAGGCTTAAGGGGCTTTCTTCCCTAAAAATAGATCCTCTCCTGAAGGAGATGGAGGGCACTGCCCAGGGAGGTCAGCTGAAGCTGCGTGGACTTGTGCTACCACCTCGATCTGAGGTCCAGAATTAGCCTCCTCTCTCACTGCATGGGGTTCAGTGCTCCCTGGAGATTAAATGCATCACAACATTCATTCAATTTAAAAGAGAGCCTAAGACATTTGGCACACCGTACTTTAAATGTTAGAAAAAATCAACTTTGGGCTCTTCCTTGTGATTTGCGGCGCGGTAATGAAGCAAGGGAAGGGTCTGGGCTGTGCAAAGGGCTGGGACAGGAGTTGGGAAAGATGGAAAGGGCCTCAAACAGGGTTGCTTTTGCCATCCAGAAACTGGTCTGATCTTTATACAGAAGGAGGAGGAAGGTGATTTGCTTTAAACCATTCTCCGGCCTTTCGCTGCGTGGGTGTTTTCTGGGCCCTGCGATTAACAGAAGTTTTGGAAGCAATAGGATTGGAATCTCATTTAAAGACTGAACGTTCCTTATGTTTTTTTCCCTTTTTAATTAATCTGAGGTTGCTCCTGGGGTGGAGCAGTTGGATGAAGGAACAGGAGGTTAATGCAAGGTGAAGGTGGAAGGGAATGACATTGCTGATACACCACAGCCGGGCTGGACTGGGGCACCTGGGAGGAGCAGGAGGGAGTTTGCATGGGACTTCTGCACTGCGAGGCACCCTTCATCCCCACTGCTGGCTCTGCTCCAACCTGTGGTCTAATTTATGTTTGCGAAGGGAGGGACGGGAGATTTTGTCATTGTTCTGGGGTCTTTGCTTTGCTGTCTGAGCAACCTGCATGCAGAAAGCACCGCAAGGCTACGGAGAGGACTGATGTGCTTGGGATGCTGTCTGTGTTGTTGGGCTGGGGACCTCCTGGCCCCTCTGGCAGATGGCTGTCTGTAAGCAGTGCAGGCCTGGCAGAGGAACCCCCCATGTTCCTCCCTCCTTTATCGCTGCCCGCCCCATCCCTGCTGCTGCTCCCCAGTGCTGCAGCCGGGGTTGCACAACAGCGCTGCTTGCTCCTGCAGCCGGGGAGGCCGCGCTCCCCCACACACGCGTATCTCTGTGCCATTAAAGCCGTTCGAGTTACGCTTTCAGAGTTGTAACCACACAACTTTCCCACGCTGCCTTCGCAGCGCAACGCCGACAAGGCAGACCCGGATCAGGGGCCTCATCCCGCGTCAGGCTGAGAAACAAAACGTTTCTGAAGCGCTGAAGGTAGCAGAACATTCTCCGAGTGTCACATTTTAAGGTTGCATCTAACGATCTCCATGTCCCACTTATAATTGAAACAGAAGAGAGTGTTCACTTTTCATTCATTTTTAAAAGACTATTCAAATACCCTTTCATCTCCGCTAAACAGCCTGCCATGTATTTGAAGCCATTTTCTATTTTGTTTCTACAGACATCCAAAAAACAGAGGTGAGTATTTTGGAACATTGATAGAAAGATGCAAAGGCTTGCGAGGCACTGAATGGCTTCAAGCTGCCTCGAACACATTCATCTTCCCGAGAAGAATTAGGCACAGTGTGATTCATTTTAATAGCAGAAGAAAAATAATACTACGATGTAGTGCTAAGTTCCCCACCTTTGATGGCAGACTAAAAAAAGAGAGAGAGAGAGAAAAAAATCTTTCTTCCCTTATGTTGCCGAAGTCTCCCTACACCCATCCGTTATGTCCAGCTTATCAATTAAGACGAACCCCATGAACTTCAGATGGTTTTTAAAACAAGGCACCATCCATTTAAATGTGTAAAACTGCCTGCAGCTCCCTTTAGCTGTGGGATTCAGTTCTGGGCTCTGTGTACTCGGTGTGAAGTTGAGCCCTTTGATAGAAGTTTTACTGATGTTTCAAATGAAGTCTTCTCATACACACAAAATAACCCAGATAATTTAAAACCTCGCAGTAAAAATAGGGTGGAGGAAAAAGGAAGAAAAAGTAGTTGGTGCCATTGGTCTAGCAAAAGAAAAGAGGCTGGCTTTGGTTACCAACATGACAGACCAAAAGCCTTTCCACAATTGCTTTCCCAAGGTTACTTGCTGGAGATGGGGAAGGTCTGGGCAACAGCTGGGAGACAAATCCAGCCCTGGTATGGGCAGCTTCCCTCAGCAACAAATTAAGGTCATTCATCTACAAAATAGGTTGTGTACCATAAAGACCAGTGAGAGGATGGGTGCGCAGCCACCAGCAGAGCCAGCTCTGGTGCCCACAGCTTACAATCACAGAATCATTCAGGTTGGACAAGACCTCCAAGGTCCCCAGGTCCAACCTCATCCCACCCTTACATCCCTCAGTGCCACATCTCTGTGGTTCTGGAACACCTCCAAGGACGGGGACTTCCCCACCTCCTGGACAGCTGTGCCAGTGTCCAACTTCTCTTTCAGAGATTTTCCCAATATCCAATCTGTCACGCTGGGCCAAAGGCAGCCAGAGGAGCCAGGAGGTGACAGGTGATGTGGGTGATGGAGGGAGACCAGCTGGCAGCCAGGAGCAGCTGCAGTGCAATTGCAATCCCCCCACCCTCCATCACCTCCATCCCACTGCTGGCTTGCAGGGGAGGTCCAGCACTGAGGCTTCAAGAAATCACACCTGGCTTCTGCAACCCGAGTCCTCACCTTCTATCAGCCCTTTTTCCTCTGCCAGCCAGGCTGAATTTGTGTCCCAGCTACCTGGGTGAGCTGCAGGTGATTTAACCACTGTGCTCAACACAGCTTCAGCCTTTGCCATCCCTACCTGAACTGCAATGCTTCCCAGCAGGAACAGCTCCTGACCAGGCAGGGCAGGGACAGCAGGTAAGGCTGAGCTCTGCTGCTGTTTCCAGCTACCACAAGGTGAGAAGGAACCTTTAAAGATAGCAGAGGTTGGGAGGGGGGGAAAAAAAGGCAGACGATATTAATTTGAAAAATATAAAATTTTAATAAAGGCTACATCTCTTAATTACAATAATTATTGTACCAAGTATTTTTTTTTTTTAAATGAAACTCTTTATAATGCATAATTTACAGTATAAGTAGAACAAAATGCCATGGCAAAAGTCATGAGTACAGGACTTGTAATAAAAGGCATAAAATATATTTATACATAAACCCCTTAAACAAACAAGGGAAAGCTTGAACCCTGAATATAGGGCGACGCATGGTCTAGTAACACCATGCAGGCACAGGTACTGTACTGATTAAATTTAAAAAACACTAGAGATAGTGTATTAATATTTTCACCATACATTTTCTACAATATATACAGACTTACACAAGGTAGCAATGGCAAACAGAATGCACAGATTAACTTAATCAACACAAAACCCAACTGTAGAAATGCAAGGTCTTGGGAAAGGGCCGCTGTGTCCTTGCACGCGCACTCGAAGCTTTGCGAAGGGCTGCAGGGAGCTTTGCTGACACCTCCCATTGGCTCCAATGGTCACTGTGAGGGTAAGGCCAAAATAAACCCCAACCACCCAAACTCCCCCCCATGCTACAAATCACACGCTCCACAACTGCCTGGCAATACACCCCATCATAGCTCCGTGTCCTTTAAATATAAGTATGTTGTGCTAACAACACTGAAGTAGAATGGCTAAAAAATTAGCTATGTGGAATACAAGTGGGTTTTTAACATGGTTTCTGTGCTGTGTCCTTTAGGTGCCCTCTGTATGACAAGGGGAACTGGGCGGCTCCTTTACAGCCCTCCCGCACTCGGGTTTTGCTCCAGCTCGCCTCAACACAGGCACTGAACACCATGCTGAACCCTCAACTCTGACAGCAGCACAGCAAAAACCTCACACCTCAGAAATCCATGGACCAAACAGCAGGTTGGTGGTGCCGTTCTTACGTTGCAGCTAACAAATTGAACGCTGAAGAACTTTATTTCCAATTAGAGCAGCATACGTTCAAATGCACCGGTCTCAAGATGAATGGTAGGACAGTATTTTTAATATCGGGTTTTATTATTATAATTATTATTATTACTTTAGAAAAGTTTTCTCTTCACTTGGAGAAATACTGGGCACGACCTCGTTCCTTCCCTCCTCCCCCTTCAAAACATAAAAATTAAAGAGAAAGATCGTGAATGCGCTCCTGGCCACACTCCTAAGCTTCAGATAGTGGGAACAATATAAAAACTAAAACCATCCTTCCTCCCATCGCACCACTTCCCAGCCCCTCTCTTCTCCATTGTTAAAGCAGCATATCCAAAAACTGGACTTAGGGGAAAACAGACTGTTCAATAAATATCAATAAGGATTACTGTTAAGGTAAGCTATACATAGTTTCTCTTAGTCCATAGATTTCAGATCCCCGGGAAATCATATATTATGTATGGAAGTCTCTCAAACACGGTCTGCATCTCCAATAGCCAACAGTGGTCATGTTTTTAATAAATAGTTCGGGGTTTTTTATCATCTCAGTACCCAACTCATGAATAATAAATGCCATTTTTTCCTCTAAGGCTAATTCAGCAAAGTCTTCATAGACTTCACTTTTTTCTTCATTGGTTCAAAACTTTCCTTCAGAGCTTTTTTCCTTTTTCCTTGTCATCACTACTGTTGTGTGTCCAAAGACTTTTTTTTTCCTAGCTTAAATTTTCTCAAGAAACACAGATGCCATCAATCGATCCTTTCTACTTTCCCGAGAATCCTTCCTTCGTACATGGGCAGAATTGTTTCGTCTTCCCAGATCTCTTCAAACACTGCACCGCAGTCAAACTCGTCGCTTGCCTTTTTGAAGTAGTATCTGTGGCGAGGAGAATTAAAACACAGTTAAAAATCAAAAGGTAAAGTAAAGGATGCTTTGGCAGCTCTTTAAACCACAACATTTCCAATCTCTCCCTCCTAGGATGCTCCTCCAGCTCCCAAGCACGGCCAGGAAAAGCTTGGGGCTGGTTCCATATGAAAGCACCACTGGCACTGCAGGGCCACGCAGAGGAGATGGCAGCGGGACGGAAGAAGCAGAGATGACAGCTTCTGCAGCCCTGTGAGTAACCCACACGTGTTGGCAGGGAATATCCTCAGCAGTAAAGAAAATTAGAAAGCGCAGTGATTTCTGGTCAAATATCTTATTTGAAAGAATAAATAAATAGAATTTCAAAGCAAAGCATTCTTAAGGTTCCCCTCTCTCTCCACCTTCTTTCTTTCATGTGTTTTCTTGTTTCAAAGCGGAGGCCCAACATTAAAATTAGCAACTGTTATTAAAAGGAGAGGCTTTTTAGGCATACAGATGGATTAAAGGAAAGCCTTCCCAGCTTCCTGCAATGCAGAAGCTGAAACTCTGTGGTACTTCTACAGCAAAACTGGGAGCTTCCCATTAGAAGCAACAAAATGCCTAATTCACATCTCCATTTTAAATGACTGAAACTACTGTATTTGCTTTCTGACGCTTCGTAGCGGTCACATGCAAAGAGCAACCCCCGGTCTAGCCTGCAAGATGTGACACTGGAAGGTCAAGTAGCAGTGTCCTGCATTCCTTCTCTTTTGCTCTGGGTCGTTAGATCATGAAACCAATGCGCCCAGAGACAAAAAGTACCCCCACCCCTCCTGTGTCAAACAGTAAGGACCCCTCTATTATCCTGAATTAGACCGTTCAGCTTCTTGATTAAAGGTTCCTTTTATCCCGTTTCTAGCTTTCTTCCTTCTAAGGCTGCTTAATTGCATATGCAGAAATGAAGGGCTTCCATTCAGAGGGGTAGCATTTAGGGAGCCTGTCCGTCTGCCGCCGCGCACCTCCTCAGCCATGCCTGCTCCCTGGAAAAGGGCTCATCCCCAGAAATGGAAAAACCTCCATCAGATGGATCACCAAAAAAAGGTCAGTGCCTGGGGGTGGCAGATGGTTGCTGGGTGGAAAAAGGGTTTTGCCAAAAAGGAGAGGAAATCGAGCTCCCTTTTACTACCCAAACTGGAAAGCCAAGGCGTGTTCTTATAATCCGGGTGTGAAGTAGTGATGGTCATATTACGTGTTTTTAAAAATCACCAGCAAAGCTGGCTTTCAAATCCATCTATTTCTAGGATATGTTGAAGTTGTTTTGGTAGGGGGCTACAGGCTGGCTTCTTGGTTCAAGAGACCGAAGCAGCTCCATTTAGTCAAGGTACGTTTAGGGTTTATGTTAGTCAAGTCATTCCAAGCCAAACCAACACATGTTGTGTCCTTAACGGTTCAGCAAGGAAAACATCCTATGTGAGCTCTTCACAGGCTGTGCTCGCTGGCGGCCATGGCACAGCTCCCACCCCGTTAACACCGCAGGTCAAGGCCGCAATTCCCCAGGCCAGCAGGCTTGAAACAAAACCCAAAACAGGGAAAGTTTGAATGAATTACAAAGAACTTTCTCTTTCCTTTCCCCTTCTCCGCCCCTCTGCAGATAGCAGCCACTCTTCCCAATAACTTCCTCCCCGAGCCCAAATGCTGGCTGTGTTTACAACATTTTTATTGGAGAAAACACGCTGTGACCTTTTACATAATTACAACCTTATTTCACAGAGAAAAGGAAGAAAAAAAAAAAGGAGGCAAAGCAAAGTCCTCCCCCACACCATCTTCAAATAAGAGCCGAGCGCCTTGTTTGCTCAGAAATGGGCTTTCCATTGAAACATATTTTATGTGGCAAGCTTTGCTTTTTTTTTTTTTTTTTCTCCCTCCCCTCCTTTTTAGACATCTGGTACCAATAGAGCCGAGCAGGCCTGGCGTTACTGCTCTGTTTTGAACCTCTGCCACGTTAAGATTACCCGACACCACCCAGTTTTTGTGTGTGTGTGTATATGTTTGTTTTTTGTTAACGCCATCAGTGTTCAATTGCTGCTTAATTCCTTCATTTTTGGGGCTGGGGGGAGCAAAACAGTGAGGGTTGTGGGGCTGCCCCATGGCCAGCAGGCACAGGCCTCAGTGCAGGGAGGAGCAGGGCCTGAGGTACCCGCCTCGCAAACTGATTCAATCAATAAAGAATTCGGAGAGTCGAGCATTTATGCATGTCTTTGTGCATTAAATGAAAGGCAAAGGCTTCAAAGACATGCTTATTAAATGTGCCTTAAAAAGAAATCAATGCCAGATGTGACCAAAGCGGCCTAGTTAGTGCCTCCCGTAACACACACGCCACTCCGGGCACTGCGGCCTTCTTCCCTGAAGGTCACCCGCAGTTTCACTCAAAGTCCAGCCAAAAGTCAAAGCTTAGATCAAAATGATTCCCTGGAGGTACACACATTTGTGTAATTAGTTTCACCTTGTGTCTGTGCAAGATAAAATACTGGGCACGTACCCAAGTTCCTTTTATAAATTTCAGTATTGTCTTTACCCAGGTGTAAAGGGGTGAGATCTAAGCAAAACATTGTTTCATCCTTGTCAGTCACTTAAAAACATTTTCTAAAGTAATTACAGTCTGACAAGGCACAAATAATTGCACCTGGAGGGGCTTTTAGGCCACAGAGGTTCCAGTATCCTACTCCAGCATTCAGTCATCACACAAAAATTGCTACAGAAAGCAAAAATTAAAAAAAAAAAAAGATATATTTTCTTTTAGTGGGGGGAGGAGAGAATAGAGCAGCAGCAAATCACAGCAAGGCTCAGGAAACTGGAAACTGGGCTGCAACTGGGCTGGGGGGCTGCACCTGTATTTGCAGTGTGAGGAGGTGCATGGTGGGCCAGGAGAGGTTCTGCAAGCTGAAAAACGGCACAAGGGTGAAAGTAACACCAGAAGCTCTCCTGGAGGGTACCTAGGTTGGGTGTACTTGCAGGTTGCTGCCATCTGATGGCAGCTGGGCAGGCTGCAAAGATTGTTTTTGGGCAGGACTGGCAATATTTCAGCCCCAGCCCCAGTGGGCAGCATCCAGAGACAGACCCTGGCTCAGCATCCCTCAGCCCGAGAGCTCCCTGGGGTGAGTTCTGATCCACATAGGTGGAATTTCCAATGCTAGAGACAAGCCTGCCATGGTGCACCAGCTGGAAAGTCCTCTTAACAAAACAAAATGACCATTTGGAAGTTAAATGGGAAGCTGCCAGTTACAGGGCAGGCTGCCTAGCTCTTTGAAGAAGTGCCAAATTCAGTGCAAATGCAATCCTTCAAGCTGGACCTTTCCCCCCTGCTCAGCCTGAAGGAGAAGTGGCAGACAGATGATCCCACTCGCACCCAAATCCACTGGGAGAGTACAGCAAAAGCAGCCAACAAAGACACGGCCATGGGAACAGGAAGAGCAAGGAAGCAGCAAACTGGCTAAACTGGGCCCTGGCAACCAGACATGCAGGGTTTGCTGGTGCTTGAGGAGGAACCCGGTATCACTGGTGGATTTTTCCCTACAAGGAAGTGTTTCTTTTCCCCCAATAAAGAGAAAAAGCTTTCCAAGAGCTGAAGCAAACAGGCCTACACTTCAGCTACATGCCCACTCCCATGCAGCATCCCAGCCTTGCACCTATCGGATTAAAGGCAACACTGTTCAAACAACCACCAGGAGCTGGTAGGGCAGAGGCAGCACTGTGCCCACTGCTCTATCCCAAGCTGCACTTGGTTTGAGTGGGAAAAAAATCAACAGGCTCCAAAAGGTGATGTAAGTGTGTCCTCGTGGACAGATTTACCGAGGGATCTGCTGACCCTTTTGTCTTATTTCAGTACACGAAAGAACAAAGGAATTGCAAAGATTCTTACCTATAATTTCCCTTTTTGCTCAGCTGCTCCTTAAAGTGCCCAAGTGTCAGGCTCTGGGCCTTTAACATCCTCCTGTAGGGAATTTCTTCTCCGCAAAAAAAATAGGTGACAACCAACTCACTAGACTGAGAGGTGTGAACAACCGGGAGTTTCTTTGGCTCTTTGTGACTGTGAAACAAAAACAAAACACAACACACAAAAACTCTATTTTTCCATCTGAGAACAGGCAGTTTCACGGCGCTCAGTCTACAAGTAGTGCTGGTCAGAAATACAGTGGGTGTGACCTGAAAGTCAGATATTCCTGCACTCGGAGGTGAATTTGTCATGCTGTGTTTGCACAGCACTTAGCCCTGTGGGATGCTGGGCTCTGACAGCAGCTCCTGGTCGCTTTGATGGTGGAAATATCAGCATCACAAAGCGCCCAGCCTCGGGGTGCATCTGGGCAGTGGAGGCTCAGCCCCATTTGCTGGGTAGGAGAATGGAGGGATGGAGGGGAGGGACTTGCTGGAACACCAGCCAGCAGGACTGATGGAAGATGAGCATGCACAGAGCTCACCCCACTTCCCAGACCAGAGCACTGAACATATCTGAGTTTCATTAGCAATCAATCTGCCTTCATACAAAGCACCTGACAAGCCTCCTTCTAATGCACAGAACTACCTGCAGCCAACAGCAGCTAACAAAGCCAAACTGCTGCCAACCCAGGCACCTGAGGAACACGGGTGAGCTTATTTTCACCCGTGAGCAGCAAGGATAAAAGTAACTGCATCTTGTCATTCGAAATAAGGGACACTTCTTAAGGAATAATTAAAACAATATTGCACAGCAAAATGGCAACGCTCTGGTGAATGCCATGCAGCCAAATCTACAAGTGCTTCTGAGGCAACGTACACTTGGCATGTCAAAAGGTCACAAAGTGTTAGTCCACAGTAATTTAGTCTTCCTAATTTGTTCTAAGTCTTTGTAGAGTGGCTTCAGAAAAAAAGCTGCTAGCAAAGACAGCTGGTGGACTTAAGGTCAACCAATTAAAAATGAAAGGCTGTAGTCAGGTGGCTCAGTCTGGACTTCAAACATTACTCATTGCTTAAGATGAAGAGGGTAAGAAAGAAAACTTTAATTATTTAGGCCATTTTAGACCCCTCTGTAGCAGATTTCTTGTTAAAAGAACCATCCTGTAATTAGACTAATCCAATCTTTGTCCACTTTACAGGAATGCAAGTTAAAAAGAGCCGGAGACAAGATTTGAAAATGTTTTGTTCTTTCTTCAAGAAGAATGTTTAAAAGACTCAACTTCAGATATAAAAATTTCCTGCTTTTTCAAAGCACAATGCATTGAACAAAAATGTAATTATTACTATACATGCATATTTCCCAATCCTCTTATGCGCGTGCAATACTCACTCTTCTGTCGTTAGACTTGCATTGCAGAAAGGGGTGTTTCCCCCCTGTACAGCAGTGGAGTGGTTTCGATCCCTCTGCTGATTTGAGGTTGAACATCTGAAGTTGGAGGGGAACACATGGGGGAAGAGAGGGAAAAGAAAAAAAGATATATATATTTTTTTAATGGTTGAAATACGATCTTCCTAATTGAAATCTCCTGTGGATTGCAAAGTTGCTCTTTGTATCAACCTGCACATGTTGTAAACAATCAAAGGAAGAATTAAAAATGCTCTGGGCTAATGATTGTTCCATACCCAAATGAATGATAACCAGCCCAATTCTCCACTTGGTATGTAGCTGGAGTCCATCCCAGAGGAAAAATGGGCAAATTACAGCCATCAAAAGAGTGGACGTAATACTCTACGATTCAAACTATTTGTACTGGGGTAGGGTGGGGTTGGAATAAGGAGGCTCATCCCTGGGGCTTGGCCAAGCTGTGCCATCATGCAGCCCTATGGTCCGGCCCCGTTCCTGACCTGGACCTCTACCTACAACGGAAGATGCCATCCATGCCTGCTACAGCCCTACCAGCCCTCATCCTCAACCCAACACCCAGCAACCAGCCCTGGCCGAGGCTCCTTCCTTACACAAACCCACGCAGCTCCCACACCCCAGCACCGAGCCCAGCCGGAACACCCCATCCCTCCCACCGCCCTTACCGTTGCTTCTGAGGCTTGGAGACTTCGGCGAGCCGGCGGCACGCTTCCTCCAACTGGGCGAGGGTGTTGGGTGGGGTGAGCGGGGGCATGGCGGGGTCCTGGATGAAGGGGTGGGCGGGCTGCGCCCCGCGCGGGTGGCTGCCGGGCCCCCAGGGGTGGTGGCGGCCGGGGCGCTCGCTGGGGGCCCCCTTGGCGAAGTCGGAGCTGTAGGCCTTCTTTGTGCTTTGTGTGCTTGGGGAGGGGAGGAAGTCGGGTTAGAAAAGCTGGAAAATATGACTTTAATAGCAGCTCCTATTCTGCTCGCTCCCTCTCAAAAGTCTGTCATAACATGAAAGGAGGTTTATTGCCAAAAACATGACATTTTTGTGGTTTTTCTGGTTCTGCGGAACAGCTTTTATATTAAACCGGAGGACCAAAGAGTCTCATTTGTTTTCAGCGATTGTAAAAATAGACAGCCCATGTAATATATAAATATTTACCGGGAGCGATATTGCTGTAGACAGCTGCGTATTTACCTATGGGGCTTGTGCTTATTTTGTCTCTCGCTCTCCAGCATCCACTGCCAGACGTTCTGTGCCCGGTCCGCCTCACCGCCAGGTAGCTGCAGCCCGCTGGGGCCGGGCAGCCCTCCGTCCCCGGGCAGCAGGGCGATGCTCTCCACTCCTCGGCCCGGCCTCTTGGTCAGCGTGCCTGTCCTGCTGATGGCGAGAAGGGGACAGAGCCCACCATTAGCCCGCAATTAGTCCCCCGTGCTGTCCCACCGCCCAGCCTCACACAGCCCCATTGCAACGAGCTGGTGGGTTTGGGTGGGTGCAATGGAGAAAGGCTCATGGCTTACCCAAAAGGCTCCAGTGGAGGGAGAGGTGGGTCAGCGCCCTTCGGGTGGCCCTTGCACTTGGAAAAGCAGTAGTAGTCACTGCCTGCCGGGCAGCAGCACTGTACCCGCTGCGCTGCCTCCGCCTCGATCTGCTCCTTCGTCTTGGGCACGGCGTGATGGTGGATGTAGTGGTGGTGGACGTGCTTGGTGGTCTGCTTGGTGATAAATCCCTTACCCAGGAGGGCGCAGGTGGCTGGTGAGGCAGTGCTGGGCTGCAGCTTACCCCCCAGCAGGTGGTCGGGGGAGCGGGCGCGGGGGCTGTGCCGGCCCATGCCAGGCGATTGGCAGCCGGGGGTCTTCAGCACGCGGGAGAGGTGCTCATCCAGGATGGCCTGGGGGTCCTCCTCGTAGCTGCCAGATGGCAGGAGTGAGAGCGGGTGCTGCTGGTGCTGAGGGTTCACCATCTCCCGACCGCTCTGCAGGCTGACGGGGAGCTCCAAGCCTTCCTTCTCCTCATCCTGGAAGGAAAACACGGGTAAGAAACAGATGCAAAGGGACGGGCAGTTGGTGAGGGTGCGCCCCCACAGCTCACCCAGCGCGAGAGCCACATTCCTCCCTGTACTCTTAGCCCTCAGCGTGGGCAGTACGCAGCCCCTCTGCCACCCCTAGCCCAGCGGCGTGCAGCGAGCTCTGCCCAGCCCCGGCAGGGCTAATCCTCCTCCTACCTCCTTGATTTGCTGCAGCCTCTCCTCCAGACTGTCCATGGTTTCTTGCTCCTGCTTCAGCTTCTCCAGCCGGGAAATGAGCTCCGCAGCAAAGGCAGCCGGCTCCACCGGGGTCATCTCCTTGGGAAGGCGGTGGGTCCTCTACAAGGAGCGGGGACAGAAGGCACAAGGCATGTTTAGCAGGCAGTGCGGGGCGCTTAGCCGGAGCGGCATCGCCGGCCCCGCTACGCTTGTTGTGTCTCCATGTTTGGATGAAAAGACGACCGCAACAAGGCATGGTCTGCTCTGGATTTTTATGAGCTAGTGCTGTGGCCTCATGGAGTGACATCCTCCCCACCAGCGTTTGCCTTCGGCAGGAGCAGTTGGTCGCACTCTGAGGAACCCCGCTTGTTCTCTCTGTAGTACAACCAGCCCATCAGTAGCTACTCTGAAGTAGAAAATCTTCAAAGACTGTTGTCAAACATCAAAAAAGAAAAAAAAAAAAAAAAAAAAAGTCAAACGGTTGCAGATCAGAGAAGTGCTGGTAATTTATTTCCTGGCTACACACTGGGCACCTTTGAGGTAGTGTTGTCTCAACAGTGTCCTAGATCTCTTCCCCCCCCTCTCCATCTCTTTGTACAGAAAATGAAGAAAGCTGCTGCAGGCTAGCGGTGCTACACTGCTGAGCTTGGCTGCCTCAAGCAGATCTATCAAGGGAAAAAGGGAACATCTCCAAATCAAGTGCAGAATATAAAAAGGCAAAACGAGAATTTCTGCCAAAAGAAGCAAACATGGCAGACAAATGGGGGGGGGTGTGTGAAGGGTGACCAAAAAAAAGGGAGAGAGAAAGCACCCACCTGACTCTGCCCTCCTTCCTGCCACCCCCACGCAGCCCCACTCCACTCCCCCTCACCCCCACTTTCACTCTCTCCCCCCCCACCT
>PPHD01017537.1:3545-14994 GCA_002909625.1 Bambusicola thoracicus
TTTTTTTTTTTTTTTTTTTTTTTTTTTTAATTAATAAAATAGTATTTTTTTATAGGTTGGAGCAACTTTTTCCAGTTCTAAAAGAGCCAATTTAATCAACTCAAAAATAAGATTTAGCAGTGCTATGAATGTAATAAGAGATGTTGGGTAATAATTGACCATTTCCCTTGGTGGGGGCCTTCATCGTGTTGTGGTATTCAATCTTCTGATTCTTTAATACTTGGAAAACTGAACTTTACGTTTCCATCTATGCAGGTGATTTTTCTTTTCTCATTTGCTTGTGTTAGCTCTTTCAGTTGCTGAAAGCACACAAACAAATCAGGCACTGAACATTTTGCTTTCAGATTGCTGCTTTTTATGGTTCTGAATATAGGGGCTGGGCCTAACTTTTCATTTTGCTTGAAGTATGGAAAGGAGTACATTGTACCCCAAATAGCCATATATTTTAGAAATATGCATTTATTATATTCCGTATAATACAGATACACATATTGTATATACAAGTGTACCAACACAAATATATGGCTCATTTGAATGCTTATAACCACTATTCATAGCACGCATAAATAACCTGTTTATCTACGTGTTGATTTATGCAGAAGAAAAACTGTGGTGTGATTCATTTTTCCACTACAAACAAATCAACACAATTCTACTTGCAAAATGAAATGGACTGTAAGGTTTGCATATGAGAAATCGCTCCCTAATCACTTTATAAATCTCCGAGGACACAGCAGTGAGCAAGTGGTGCTGCTGCCTCTCCTGGCTGCTGCTCTCTGCAGGATGAGGACAAAGAGTCTGTCCTGCCATGTATTTGTTTGTTTGTTTATTGTTCAAAATGGGCCAAAATTTACAGACTTAGGCAAAAAGAGACCCATTAAGTCAGCACGAGGCCTCGCCCCTGTGCAGCCTCCTGCAGAAACAGGCTCCACCACTAAGCTGGGTGCACTCATGGCATGGGAAACTGTTCTGAACACCTCATGGGACCACATGTGAGTTGCATCCAGAATGAATGCATTAAAGACTACCAGAAATGAGAACTGAACAGAAGGGAAGGTTGTATGTTTGACACCATAGGTGCCTTATCATGAGGACTTGGATGGATATACCACAGACCCATTTAACTAGGCCATTAAGTGCGTTGAGCTGTGTTATGTCAGGATCTGGCTCACATTTGCATCAGGGAAACTGAAATGCAATGTCTGCAATCCTTAGGATATAAAACTGCTCAGGAACAAAGAAATGTTCGTTCCTTGCCCTGAGAGCTGCCACTGCCCATTCATGTTCCTTTGCCCAGCAGGGGTCCGGTTGGCTGCCTTCAGCTCTTTGCCACCTTGCAGGTAGTACAAAAGGTTTGACTTTTCATTAGAAATGTCACCACGGCTTATGCTTGCTTTAGCATTCTTTTCATCTGGAGGCCAGAAGCATTGTGCTGTGAACTAAAGCTCTTTTCAGGTTTTGCTCCTGGCTGCTGAGCTCCCTTTGATTCCTCAGAGTTATTTTCCCAAGCTGAAGTCCTGCACTGACAGCAGCACACTTCCAACCCTCTCCAAACACCCCACTTTATTTTCACATCACAGACCACCGTGCAGCTCAGAGCCTTATTGGCAAAATACCTCCTCACCACCCCTCAGCCAGAGACACTCATCCAACTTTCTGCCTAGCTCTGAGCTGCCAGAGTAGTACTTGGCAAACCACCCAGGGAAAGGCTTCTTGCATAGGCACTGGTGTGGCTTCCAGGCTCCCTGTGCCTTAATTGTCCATTATCAGCATGGGGATGACATGACTGCTTCTGACAGATGACAGGGAGGAGGACAAACCACAATCTTACCATCTTCAAATACTGATGATGGCAGTAGCCAACACAAGGCACGGTGCTGCTCCTCACCTTTTGTACGGCAGTGGATTTATGCAGTGCCTAATGGCAATCAATAGGTATTCATTCACAAAAGATGACAATGTAGGTGGTGATCGGTTTGCAGGTTATGGAAGCTTGCTGAATGTAAGCAGTTGTGGACTACGTGAAATTTCCTCTTGGCACTGTCACTTTATAATCTGCAGTTCTTATTGAAACAGAGAAAACCAAACAAATCAGAAGCTGACCTTTTCCCGCATTAAAGTTTTTGTAGTCTCTGAGCTGTTCAAATGTGGGAGATGAATACTTACTGGGCTTTATCTCCAGCATTAGAAGCCCTCTGGAAGCTCCCATGCACACCTCCACAGCTCACAGGTGCCACAGCAGCATTTCCATGTACACACAAAGAGCGAATTAAAAATCCTCCTCCATGTACTATCCAAATGTCACAGGGACGTCTTGGCTATTTGTGTCTCTGGTACATCTGGTACCGTTTGGTGTATCTGTTTAATTCCAGCATTCTGCAGAGCCAGGTACGTTCAAAGAAATCATATCAAAGTCTGCTCTTCCCTTCCTTAACTACAATAGCTGGGCTTTGTAAACGGGGTTGGGTGTGCTCAGAAGAAAGTGAATTTGTAGCAAATGTGGAGATAATATCTGCTGTGTATACTTTGTTTGTTTATATTTAATGTCACCACCACCATGTTTGTGCAGCCAACCCAGATCCTGAAGAGCTCCTTAAGTACTTCTGATCCTCTTTTTGAGCGTCTTCTATTGATCTCCTTCCAGAGTTGCCTTCTTCCCTCTTTTACAAAGAGGATCAAAATGAGCTCATTTACCCACTACCACAGCCCCAGTGTATCTTCCAGCACAGGTGTGCCCTGGGCTTTAGAAGCACTTTTAAATGCTCGGTGCCCAGCTCTTGCTCTGCCAGTTTGAGCTGTTCACCTTTAGTGGCATTTTTCAGCTTTATCTGTTGCTCCAGAGTAGGACATGGGAAGCGAAAGAGATTTAGAAGCACTGGGAATGTTGCTGTTTCCAGATGTGCTATTTACCCTGTCTCTCCCACATAACACCAGTGGTTTCCTCCTCTTTGACTGTTGGTTTCTCCATGCTTGTTACAGACATGGAAGCTTCAGGTTACAGTTTTCCTCTGCTTTCCACACAGGTCCTGCACTTCTGTCTGCTAAATGCTGCTGATTTTCCTGTGGTTGCAGTTTCAAAATCATTTCAGTTATCCAAGACCACCTCCTCACCCCAAACGTTCACTGTCCCGGACCCTGATTTCTGCTGAGTTCTCACCTCACCACTGACACATACGTTTTGCTCCAGACTCCACGTGCAGCTCGACCAGACCTCCCTGTGTGCCTCACCTCCTCTGTGGGATGTCTGAGCAGCACAAGGCAGGAGTGCCAGTACTGTTGCATCGATTGAGGTTGTGCACAAAAACGCCCGTACGTAAAGAAGTGCTGGGTGTTTTTAGTCTTTTCAGCCTGGGACTGTGGGAAGAGGAGGACAAAAGCAAAAGAGAAAGCATTTGGTGATGATCATGTGAGTGTATGAATGCATCTCTGACACACGAAATCTGTATCTGTCGCTTTTCCAGCTGTGTTTGCCAATGAAGATATTGTGTAAGATTTGTTAAGGCTATTTTCAGGCAGGATTTTTTCACCATTTTTCTATGGATTTGGGAAATAGAAGAGATCAAAATTATTTAAAGAGATCAAAAGAATTTTGTTGACTAAAGGCTGTGTATATTCAGACTATCTCATAACAACTAATAACCTTTATCATCGGGTGAGAAGACTCCATGTTTGTTTATATAGAATGCAGATTCTTAAGGGATCTGTTTCTGTAGCTGCCTTGCCAATAGCATCCTACCCCTGTGCGCTGACTGCTGCTTCTTCCTGGTCCATCTCCTGAAACTTTGGCTCTCCTTTCTTAAAACCACGCTGAATCAGTCCTGGCTGTAGAGACGGTTGTTCTGGCAGGCAGCTGGCTGGAGCAGGGGCTGCAGTGCTAAAAAATGCACTATGCTAAAGGCTGCAGCCTTTGCTGCCATTCTATTGTACGTTCTGGATATCTTCTATCCTTCAAGCATTTGGGGTTTTGAATTAAATTCTCCATAGTTATTACCAGGAGTCCTTTTGATGTGCCGCTGTTTCCCCTACCACTGTGTGACAGCCTGAGGTTGTTCACATGCTTGGTTTCCTCCAGCCCTCTCTGATGACCAAGTCTTCTCCTCTAGCCTGGCTGATCCCAAACAGATCAGCTTTCTGGCTGAGCTGCTACCTCCCTACCTCCCCACTGTTTTCCAGTGTATTTAACCATTCTCCTTCGGGGCCTGCAGCCATCTTGTCTGACCCCACAGACATTTTCCTTTAGGAGGTTCTCTCTTTAATGGGACACCTCCTCCACACAGCCCCTTGCTTATAAGTGAGGTTGCAGTGCACAGGCTCATGGTGGAGGACTTATTCCAGCTAGTCATTAGAATGTAAGGCATTGATTGTTTCACACTAAAGATGATGCCTATGGTAGGTCATCTAAAAGACTCCTGAAGTTGCCATCATTTCATAGATCATAAGGGAAGATGAAGATAACTAGTTCAGCTTTGGAAGTATCAAAGATGTCTCATACTAGGTGAGATGTGGTATCCCACATAGGATGTGATTCATCCATGATTGTATATTTTGGCACTGACTGTGCCTTAGTTGTCTTTCCAGCCTCCCATCTTTTCATCTGGCAAGAACTGTTCCAATACCTCATCTTACAGTACGGGTGACTGAGGGGAGCATAGCAAACATCGGCCAGACAAAAGCCTTCACTTTTATCCTTAGTGTTCACTGCTATTCAGTAGAGAGCGGTAGTGTATACACAGATAATGTACTCCTCAGCATTTAAAGGAAGCAGATCTATTTTGACCTCCTGCAAGACCCAAGAGGAGCAGGGATTTCATTAAGTTGCAGTGCCTCCATTCACTCTGTGGTCATATTTATCTCACAGTTCATATAGTTGCATGCAGACTCTCACTTTGTCCCTTGCACCCAGCAAACAAACGACAGCTCACCAGTGGGAGATCACCAGCCCACCAACAAGTCTGCATGATATCATCCCCTGCTTTCTGCTACAGAGAAAATTCCATGCTTCCTACAGTAGAGATATCTGAAGGACTAAAATGTAATTACAGTTTCACCTGGGGCTTGGTCAAGCTCCATCTGTTTCTCTGCGATGACATGAACATTACAGCTACGAACGGTTCCACGAGCTGATACTTCGTTATGGCCAAGTGACCAACTTGTTGTCTGCTCCTTTCATGAGAGTCATTCTGGTTTTCATAGGCACTTTCATACAAAGTCCAAGGAAGCCACAGGTAGTCTTTGCACTGACTTAAGTAGGTTTAAATTAGGATCCAAAATAAAAATTCTCTCTTTGGAAGGCAGGATGTGAGGAGCGAGGAGCTATGAGTGGCTTAATCATTACATTTACTCAGCTTTATGAGTAATGTCTGTGTCAGTTAACAAGTTTTATTAACAATATAGTGACCTTGAAAACTCTACATCTGACTAACTCATTCTATTTTATGAGTAAGTGCTCTATATATTGAGTGAGGATGTAATTGAAAAGATGTTGTATAAGGGGAGTTGAAGCTTAAATTAAATGGAATTGTGGATTGCAATTTCATTTGAAACTGATACAGTCTTTAAATATTGAAAGAATACCTTAAATTACAGAAATTAAGGGTGGTGATACAGTATCGCTATCAGGTAAAATACACATGTATAGTGAAGTGACTATTAGTCTGTTAATCATAGGCATTACGTGCTGGGTAGCATAAAATTATTCCAGCACTGGAAACTGTTAAATGTAGAATGTGATGAATTTGGTGTCCGAAATTTGCCAAGTTCTGAAGTCTGTATGACAGTGAAAATGGAATCCACAGAACACATTGATTGTAATGCTAACACTGTTGCAAGTCCTATTTTACATGAAGTGAGGCTTGCAAGATGCTCCATGAAGGCAGGGGTAGAGAGCAGAACAATGGCTGTGCAGCCATGAGGCACGGCTAAGAGTTGCCACATCAGTGGTAGGTAGCAATGGTACATCTCACTGCAGCCCACTCGGAAATCTAACCGCCCCTTCTTTCTACCCCCAAAATGTCACTTATCACTGAGCTAAATCAGCGTGTCTACTTAGCCATTTAAGTTCTTTCTCTTCCTCAAAAACTGTTATATGCCATAGCACAGGTGTGATATATGCAGTGTGATCACACCTCCCAAGATACATAGCCGGCCTGCCTGCTGCTGAAGTCAATCTTTGCACCACTCAGCTAAATACCATACCCTTTCTTTGCGAAATGAATACCCCTACGTTTGTCTGTACATGCATGTTGTATTCTGCCCTGCAGTTCGTAGCTGTCATCAGTGTGGCAAACTATATGCATCTGTAAGTCTACGTGGTTGAGCACCATGACCCCACTTCCCCCTGATGGCATCATTAACCTGACAAATGCACACTAAGACACAAATGCACGTGAGGCTGACCTTTCAAAAGATTTCTTAGTTCCAAAATAAATGTGGAGGATATCCCTGCTTAAAAGCTTAAGAACTGTTCCTTTTCCTGTTCCCTCATCCATGAGTACAGTAATGACACAGCATTTCCCAACCACAACACGACTCCACAGCCTTGGATTGTTCTTTGCTGTCCGGCCCCCTCTCCTCTGTTTCAGAGATCTAGCACAGGGCCTTTGGGGCTCGCTTCCTGATGGAGGGGCTGACCTCAGGTGAAGCAGTTTTGTTCTGTAGAACTTGCTGTAGGGTAAAGATCACAATGGTTCTTTGTACCGTAGTCTGACCAAATGTCTATCTGGGAACCAAGAAGAGCCCCAGTTCCCTGGTGCTGCTGTTGGTGGGGTGGAAAAAAAAAAGAAGGAAAGAAGAGAGAGAACTCCACTATGAAAGATGCGTGGGAAGGATGAGACAGAATCAAGAAAACCCGGAAAGTAAAAGGAACTTTCTTTACAAGGCTACTCAAAATAGCATGCATGTGACTGAGATCTATCTACTAACTCTTCTTGGGCTCACTTTATAAACAGAGGTGAACGTGGTGTACATCTGATGGAGCCTGGGATGCATTTTATCTCCTGCTAAACCCCTTGAATTGCACCTCAAAGTATTAATTTCTCTTGAATATAAAGGGAGTTGAGGTGAGTAGTTCAAACATCGACACTGACCTTGTGGTTGTCTAAAGCTTAACTCAGTTGTATAACTTCTAGGGTTATAATTTTAACTTCTAATATTCCATAATTACTATTCTCCATTTTAATCTTCTTATCTTGAATAAGCTTTAAACACTTAATAGATCTTGAGACAATTAACTAAGAGAGGTTTGGGAGAGTCTCAAACTTAGCTAATTCAACCAATCTGCCATCATAATGAGAGTGAAGTCTTTGTTTATAGCTCTGCCTTGTGCCTCCAGTTCCTTCACAGCCTGCCTGCTCAAGAGGAAGCTGCTCCTTGAGTCCTGCTCTCCTGCCCCACAGAGACTGCACTGGCTGCAGCCAGGACACCTCTGTGAGCACAGATGGTCATGGCCAGCAGTGAACTACAATACTCAGCTTCATCTCCTGCCACAGGTCTTCAAGCTCTCAGTTATACCATACTTTCATGAATGACCAGCCAAAGTAACTGAGATGGAAAAACACTTTATGTGTGTATACATATATCTCTATAATTACAAATATAATACATTTGAATGCATACATAGGCACACTTACACCACCCACCCAGCCATCCTTGATTTTTCTCCCAGAAGATACCCAAAGATGTTGACATATAAAGCAGTTGTTTCAAAAATACAAACAAAAGCTCAAAAAGAAGGATAATGGGACTGCATGTTAGCTTTCTTGTTCTGCTGACGTATTCCATTACACAACTAGCTGCATATCCATTAGGATATACCTTCAGTATTGTTCCTGGAGTTCTCCAAGCTTTATTTGATCATGTAAGATGACAGTCAGACCCTGCACATTGAATGGATGCTACACTGGAAAAGTGTGACTCAGAATGAAGTGCTATCAGGGCGGTTTTCTGTGTTATATCTGCTAAAGTGAGTCATTATGGAGTGAACTACTTCTCTTTGCAAGCAGACCTTTAGACAAGAGACTATGAAACACCCAGAAGCTCTGCTCTAGAAATCCTTTCACAAAAAAAGAAGTCAGTCTACTCCATTCTACTCTGACATGCAATGCTAATCCAAGCTTCTTCTGTCCCAGCGTTTTTCCCAAAGTAGAGGAATGATTTGGTGGTGTTAACATTTCCATTCACAGCTGAGGTTTCAAATGCGCAATGTTCTTCTGCCTTCTGTACGCACATGTTACAGGTGCCTAAGCTATTGCTCCTGTAGTGTACACTGTTGCTGGCAATTTACTATGTTTCTAAGACCTTATTAAAAACTGTTAAGGTTCATCATATACAGCAGCAGCCTAAAGATAACTAAAACGTTGGAGTTACAAGACAACTTACACATTCAACCTGAATTTAAACCTAAAAGGAATCTGATCCTTTTTCCAACTAAGGGAATACATGGAGAAAATAATTTAGAAACCTCAGCTCTGCCCCGCTAGCAACAGTGATCCAACTTCCTTCCTCCTGGCAGAGCTCCTCCAAGACATCTGTTCTCAGAGCTGACACACAGCATGTCGCCATTAGGGGAGGACTAAGGAGAGCTGGAAAATAAAAAGCCTGCTCCATGGAGAGCATCCTTGCTTGCTTACGTGCTTCTTCTCAAATTTAATTAAAAAACCTCAGTTCAGTGACTGCAGCCTGGAGATCTCGGCAATGCTGGTGAACTGTGGAGAGATATCATCTCTTTGCCCAGGTGTATGTTAGGATTTAAAGAAGCTCTTACTGAGGGGAAGGTATATCAGTACATCAGGGTATCTGAGCCATTGTCCTGGCATGGTAAGTATCCTCTGCAGCTCAGCTTTTGCCCTTTGATACGTTGCTTTCAGAAAAGCTTTTACAAATCTTCCTGTGGGTATTGGTGCTACATCCTGCTAGGCCAGAACATTACATGGCATCACTTCTGTTTCTCCAAGAGAACACCTTGGAATTCAACAGCAGAATGGAAAACTGGCCTTAACGTGCACCTAAAGACCATTTTTTGATAGAGAGAGAGATGAAGGATAAGCCTCACTTATGGTTTGCACCTCTGTGGTTGAACCAAAAACACGTTTCTTCCCTCTCCTTCTCCCTTAACACCTTTAAATAACAATTTAGGAAAACATCTGAAACAGCTGTTTGATGGAAGTGTACATCTGTGGTTCCCTTAATTTAATGCAAGGACTGTATTACATAGAAGGTCAGCTTTACTTTATGCGAGGTTATGTGAATTAAATAGCTGCAAAGAGGATCATGAAAACATGAAACTCAAAGGTTGAAACATCAAAAGGCAGTTAAAGCTTGTGGTTTTGCATGACCTGAGAGAAGGAGCAGCCGTATCAAAGTTACTGAGGAGGATACTCCCATGGCAGAGGAGCGGCTAACTCCTATGTGCAGAAGCACAAACACGCAGCCCACTTTTTGTCAACAAGGTTCCCTGAGGTCCCTAGGTGTTCTGTTTGAATGCTGTCACTGCATTCACAGCTTCAGGCACAACAAAATCCACTGCAGGGTGTGCTTAATCCTTCAGAGGAGCTTGAAACACCCAAAAGCCTATGCTTTCTTACAGTCTTAGAAACCTTCATACACATCCATTCCTGCCTGCCCCGCTGCAGGTTTCGAAGAGCCCTCACTAGGCTGGTGAGAGAATCCTTGTTTCCTTCTCCTCTTCCAGTAGCACTGGTGTCTGGGGAATAAGAGTCTGGGCAATCTTCACTGTTTCACACAGGAGCCAGCATAAACTGGGTGAGTATCCAGGCCATTTAAAGATATGAAACTCTACTGTCCCTGTCCTTTCTTATACAGCTGAGGCATTGTTGGCGCCGGTTACTGAAATTCTAGAGTCTCTGAACTGCTACTTTTCCAACACTACTTTTAAAATAAAACACCATGAACATTTTCAAATTCAATATCTAGTTTAAGTATTCCTCAAACTCTATTAAAGTTATGTGAAAAACAACAGCATCTCCAACACCAGTGGCTGTGTCAATTAGTAAAGGAAGATATTTTAAGCAGAATTCTCCATGGGAGGCTCCATTTTTCCATTAGAAGCTTCCGTCTCCTTGATTATCTCCGTCTTCACTTCTGTTTGTAATTCTTCTCATTTGCCAAGAATATCATTAATTTTACGTACCAGATATGTGACGAAGAGACTAATCAGGGGTAAACTGATCTAGGTCTCAATAGGAAGCCACAAGGGTGCTGGGATATAGATTAGTCTGCAGAAAACAGCACTGAGTGTGAGACCAGAACCGAGTAGCTAACTACGTGGCTGTGTATGTCATACAGCTGTCTCTTACTGACATATTTATTCTTGCCCGGAGCCTACAGTAATGCCACTTCACTGGGAGGCTACAAATGCACCATATGAGCATACCCAAGATGTATGGGAACTGTTAAACCACAGCTTGAATCTCTGATTGACCACCTGAGGCGAGCACTGAGTCAGCCGCAGGGACACAGGTGAACGCAATTTCACCTGAGTGACCGGAAGGGGTGGAGCCTGGCTCCCCTCCTCCTAGACCCCATTTAAGGGCTGACTTCCAAGGTGAAGGGTCTCTATCTGGAGATCACTCCCCTTGGAGCCCTTCTACAAGCCCAGGACATGGGTAAGCTCTTTATTTCATTACTTCTTTGTAAATGCAATAATCTTTCTGGTCACTATACCTATTTACCTTACAATCTGTATACCTGTTTGCCATACGCAAGAAAATAATGGCATTGGACCCAGCCCTTTTCTATCCAAAAATCTGAAAAACTTTCTTCATTCATTAGGCAAGGAAGAGCAATATTGGAATACTTTCCATTGTACTAAAAATAATTCAAAAGCCCAGAAACAAATTCTGCAGCCTGCCACCAGAGTGTTCCTCCCAGGAGCCATGGCTGTATTTACCAGCTTGGTTTGGAGGGTGTCTGTCCACCCATCTGTCCCTTGGAGCCAGGGGAAGTAGTCTCCTGCACACTGTGTTGTCTTGTTCTCACTGCAGAATTGTTGCATTCAGGTTTGAATCTGAAAGCCTTTTCTGATTCTGTGTCAGCATTGCTGTATGATGTCTTCCTGAAGTTTTCTTGATTCCTCATATTCTGATGGAAATTTAGGGGCAGGGGGCTAGTGTGCTGCAAATGAACTCATAGTACTTGACTTTTCCCTTGGTAAACTACATATCATTCCTGATGTGCCCAGGAGGCTCACCTTGTGCTGTGCTGAAAACTGTTACTTATTCTGGTTATTCGTATCATAAACTGTGCATCCAATTCTGGTTTAAAAAAAAAAATCTTAAGGGATCAGAGAGGCAGAATTTTTCTTTTCTGAAGTAGTGTCCAAAAAATGCTGGATATAATGACTACTTTGTAGTTTCACAGTCTCACATTTAAAATGATTGTTATATACTACCAAGAGGAAGGCTGAGTGATACATTTTTCCTGAGCTATGCTT
>PPHD01017538.1:0-14994 GCA_002909625.1 Bambusicola thoracicus
GGGGAGGGATTGCAGTGTTTTGGGTTAACTTGCTTAGTTAGTTACTTAATCAGTACGTATATAAAATTTATATGTATAATGCTGCATTTTGCATGGTTTTTGTCTATTTAATTGGTGCTTTTTTGCTAATGTTGTGTAAGTGGAAGTTCCTCCACGTTTTCTTGCCTTTTCATTGGAACAAGAACGAATCTTTACTTTGTTTTTTTATCTGTATAAAACATGGATATGCTTTTGATACTGTAAACATTCCATTTTGAAAACTGCTCTTTTCCTATTTAAATAAGCTGAATATGTCGTCTTATTAGAACTCAAAAAGCAAATGATCCTTTTCCATTGTTATTGTAGGCAATTAACCAGAGGCTTACCCCAACCCAGAAATTTACACCAAAAGACTTAATTGCTGCAATGAAAGCCCTAAATGTGGAGCTTGGATTAATTATTGATTTAACATATACTACACGATACTATGAAGTTAAGGTAATGTAAGAGTAATGGCAAATTTTGTAATAGTTACTGCCATGTTTTAAAGTATTTTTGCATTTACTCACTTTGAATTGGAATAGACAAGTTGAGCCATCTACGCTTACTTCGTGTCTCTAATAGCAACAAAATGCTTTATGACAGAAAGAAACTCCTCCTACCTGCTAGTTACATCAGTGGCTTACTTGTGCTATGGTAGCTCAGTAATGGTTAAAGACTTCAGTGCTAGACACTATAGAAAAGATACTGGAGACTTGTGGCCTGTGCCCTGAACGCATTCTCATTTATGTCTGAAGATGTTTTTCTTTAGTGGGTTCTTTACTCATCTTCAGTGGAATCCACTGAAAAAAAGGATACATTTTAAAACTGCTTCATGGCGGATTTGTTACTAGTTGACCTGCTGATAGAATTTTGATTGCCTCCTATTGAAAAGGAGAATAAGTAGCAGTGTTATCGCTGAATGTTGATCTTCAAATGTACATTGGCTTGATACGCTAAGGGGGCAGATGTGTGAATACGACTATGGTTAAGCAGAGTAGACATTGATAATAATTGTTGAACGTTAGAATGGAATTACAAGAATCTGCTCTTTTTAATTCATGTGCTGTCTTATTATTAGGGATAAGTAAATGTTGTACAGAAACTCTTCTCTCAGATAAGGTCTTTACAACAGAAATGTAAATATTAGTTTCTCAGAGTGTATCTCTTTGTAGAGTCGTGTCATGACTGTTTTCAGTTTCTATGCAGTGCTGGAAGTACTGTTTTGCATCACTGTTATTTTAGATACTGCTTAAGGGTTTTCATTGATGCAAGATTTCAGTAATTTTAACCATGTTTTTCTTGTTGCTAGGATTTACCTAAAAGTGTGCAGTATAAGAAACTTTATACTGTTGGACTCGAAGTTCCTGATAATGCTACTATTCTACAATTCAAAAAATGGGTCAGAAAATTCCTATGGGAAAATGCAAGAAATGGTAAATATCACCATCTTATGCTGTAAAAGATTAAAAAAAATACTGTGGTGCTAGCTGCATCATTTATTAATTACAGTAGATCCTTTAAGATGTCTGGGATCTCAGACTTTCCACAGCACTTCCCAGTTTATTATGTTTACCACCACGTAATAATATGTCTTATAGCTCTTGTATTTAAAACGTACCTTTCTCAAAAGTAATAATTCACTTGAATGCTCTTTGTAGTAGTGTTATGCCTGTATCTGTCATGTGGCAAAGCAACTCCAAGTGAGAAAAACTTGCTTATGAATTTCTGGGAACTTACAGATCCACTGCTGAGACATAGACTTTTTTTTGCTATAACAGCAGGTATTTTTGTACTCCTTGATGCCACTGTAGTTAGGCTTCTTTATTATACTTCTCTAACTGTGCTGGGGAAGTCTTCTCTATCTGGTGCTTGTTGAATGCCCCCATCTGAACTCCACCTTTTTCACAAGGTTAAAATCACTTGCTCCCATCTAGCTGACATAGAATACTCAGTAGAAAGAAAGCTTTCATCAGTCTGGCTCAGATTGTTCCCCATAAACTCAGTGTCACAGCTGCTGCTCCTTTGAGGATGCTGAAAATAGTACAGGGTTTCTCTGATGGCAATGGGCACTGATATACAACCTAATCAAGTCCATTTAGTCACACACAGCAATTTTCTGAATTGTTGCCATCATGTCCTAGCAGTGTTTAAAAATCATTTTGCAGATGCAGTATTTCCACAGCGTGGATCCGTTGCTGGTTTTTGTGTTTTTGCATTAGCACATTTGTCCCTGGAATGGTACAAGGTGAAACGTGTTCAGGGAAATTAGTTTGAAAGTATTTTCCTACAGCCTGTTTGCTTGTAGCTTTTACCTTTCCACTTTTTTTTGCTACTGAGCTCTGTAAGCAGATTTTAGCTATTTAATTTATCTGTTATTGAGGAACCAATCCTTCAGGCTTTTTTCATGCTAATTGCTCTGATTACTTTGGCGTTTTCTGTGACAAAGTAGAGTTAAACTTCCCACTTGCCTACAGTTTTTTGCTGCAGAAATTTTTGCTGCATGATGGTTTTGGTGTGGATGGTCAGCTCTGTGAGTGAAAGAGCTCTGACCTCAGTCTCAGGTATAAGAGCCTAAACTGGAAATCGCAGGAAAAATAAAAGATACAATAAAAAGCATTTGTCCTTATTGAGGAAACTAGAGTGAAAGTTCTTCTTTTGCTCTATATTGGCATAGGGAAATTATTTGGAAATTATTAGTTTTTTGTCTTTTTTACCCAGTGACTTTTTTAATGTGATGTCTGTATTTAAGTATAATTATTTCTTATTCTCAGAATCAAGAGAATGAATTCCTCATTTGTTACTGGATGAATACCCACTGTTCCATATAGTGTTTATGTAAATTCGAAGGTGTGAGAGCTTTCAATTTTTATGTTAACTTATATGTTAACTTATGTTAACATGCCCTCTGTTTCAGATTACCCTGCGAACTAATCAAGATTCTTCTTGCAAATAATTTTTATTAAGTTTGTTCTTTTACTGTCTGGAAGGTTAGGACACCAACCTAGAATGAAGTTTTATGATAACATGACTGTCCTGTTCTATGGCAAACAGTGATAGTGGATCTCATTCAAAAATTTATCGAAGTCCATTTCAGAGACCTTCTGTCAGTGCTTTGTCCCTGCCTGAACTTTGCACTTCTGATGTTTGAAGTTTGTCTTCTAGACATAAACTTGCAACCAGTTAATACTCTTATGCCTAATTTTGCCCTTACGTATTATTTATTCTCACTAAATAGGCACTTTTTTTGACAAGCACAGTAGACCTTTAAGTAGTATTTTTATTGGTTGGGGTTTTTTTCTGTGGTGTGTTGGTGTATGAGATAGTCTGGATGAGGTTTTTATCAGTGCCTTGCATGACCACATTACTGTTTCCCTTATTGGCAGTATCTCAATTGAAACAGCCTAATAGCAGTAAGTTATTCTCCTTTTAGCATACAGCTGATTAGTATAATCTTTTCAAAAAAAGATATGTTTTCTTTTGACATCTTTGATTCCCATAAGAGTGCTTCTCTATGTCTGAACCTGAATACTTCATCTCTATGATTTGTCCCAGTAATCACCTTAGTTGTCAGTCCAGTTAAGTTAATTCTTCTTGTAATGCATTTCACAGTCCTAGATACTAAGGATATTATGGTTTTTTTCTCCTTTTTATAAGTTCTAAAAGAATCTGTACGTTAACTTATTTAATGTTACATTTGCTAGTTGGTCAGGGGTGCTTTCAAAACCGTATTTTATTCTTTGCTATTACTGCAATTCTGGCTGAAGGCTGACAGCTTTCACTGATATAATTCCTTTTCCTTTTTCATATGTTCTGCAGAGTTAATCTCAGTCTTCACAGGTTTGGAAGTAGTGAGTTAACTGCTGCTAGAGATCTGGCATGTAGAAGATTAAGTCTGGATGTGTTTGTTATTTTATGAGCACGATACTGTCATTCTGTAAACAACAATGATTTATCATTGCTTTACTAATAAGTACAGCACTTTTTTTGTCTTGTGCTAATTTCAAGTAATTTCATTTTCTGAACTATTAAAGCCTGTGTTTATCTCTTTTGATAGAGAAACTCATTGGTGTCCACTGTACTAATGGAATAAATAGAACTGGCTACCTTATATGTAGGTAAGGGTTGAAAAAAATAAAATCGGTGTTCACAAAAGATAGTGGCTTCATATTAGACTATAATCCCTTTGGGACAGCAGTCTAATCAAATTTTTCTTCAGATATCTTATAGATGTTGAAGGCTGGGATCCAGAGGCAGCAATCCAAGGTATTTTACACGCTTTGAACTCAGGCAAATGTTAAGTTGTAATTCACATTTAACTATAATTGTATTCACAAATACTACAGTTCTGTTGCAGGGTGTTGTTCTGCTGTTGCATGTTGTTACCTCATGTGGTAGTCTCCATAGAAGACTTTCTGATTTTTCTTTCAAACGAGGTTTGAGCGTTAGCAAACTGAATGACGAGGTTTTAGCTGCTTATTTTTTTTCTTTGGCTTTTGCTTTGAAGAATTTTTCAGTCATAGGCTGCCACCACTACTAGTCTGTTTAAAAAAATAAATAAAATTGCTTCAACAATCACAGCTTGCCACAGCATTTGTATTAACACTGTTTTGTTTTTAGTATCTCATGGTGAACAGAAAGCTGCTTTCTCACATTTTTTCTGTCTCAGTTTAAGCACGTGTCATTAGACTCATTCCTCTTTTTCTTTAGCTTTTGGTGATGCTCGAGGTCATTGCATGGATGGTCTCGTCTATCTCACAGATCTCAGAACACAACCAATGAGAAGGTAAGCAAAAGCTTTTAGTTTCACGCTTAAGAATTTTCTAGGATGTATTTTTAAAAGTTCAGTTTCATTTGTAAGCCAAAATTGTCCCTCTTAAACATTTAGTAAAGAACTACATACGTTCTGCAAGACTTCTGATATGAATAACATGAAGTACCTTTGTTTATACTTTGAATTTATATGGCTTTGATGTATACTAGTGAGCATTGGTGCTGTTGTATCGTACTATCCCAACTATATTGAGTCTGTATTCTCTTATGTATTGAGAAGAGCTGCTGCAAAGATTTCACTATAAGCTCTGTGCTCTGCCTGCTGTTGATGGTGTGGTGGAACCAGATTATTAAAAAAAAAAAAAAGAATAGTCCTAGTGGAGAAAGTGAGGTAGAAGATTGTTCCCAAAGCTCCTGCTCTTCTGCTTTTAGTATTTATATTCCTGATGCATATGGAATCTTCTGTCTTTATCATATTTGCACCCCAGAGTACTTCAAGAATAGTTAACATTTACATCTCAGTAAGTTATTTGTACCAATTACATCTTGTAGCATCACATTGATTTTAAAATAATGTCTTGACTGATTTTGCTCATTTTAGTTTGAGTGCCCTTTGTTCTTGTTTCACTGCTTGAATTGCTTTAGAGACAGAGTATGATTAAGTTAATTCTGTGCTGGATTTTTTAAGTATGTTTCTTGTCTCATATTTTTGATGATGTTCCAAATGTATGAACCTTAGGCTTTCTCTACAGACTTTCCTCAACCAGAGTTACAAGATTAAAATATGCTATGAAAATCTTGAATGTCTGTAAGTTTAACTTAACATAAAAAAAAAGAGTACTTCTCAACTGAAGAATCCTTGTGATTCTTTTTTCCTCTCTCAGTATGTTTGGGGGGAAAAAAAAAAGCTTATGAGAGATGTTTTTATTCTTCATAGTAACCTTGGAATGGATGTATGGGATTCAGATGAAGATATCGTTCCCCCACCAAATGCAACAGAAGGACCTGTGGAACAATTCCCAAATGAAGATTTTCAGGGGTAATAAGTTGAAACCTGGAATGAAAAGCCAAAAAACCTATAGTGCATAAGATGTTTTTTCCTTAGTGTGAGCTGTTTTTATAGTAGCAATCCTTTACAATGTTACAAGAGGATCAGCTGATTTTAACAATTAGATGCGGTGTTTTGAAACACTGGAAGCACTGAAATATTCTAATTTAAAAGAGATTTTATTTTAATGTAGCCTACTTATTCAAGGTATATTTATAGAATTAGAAAAAGTAATGAGAAGATAAAAGACAGACAGGGAATATGTACTATTGGGAATTGGTGAGCATTTATTGGGGAAAATGTTAGAGTTTTACTTTGCCTGCTGTTCTTTATTATTCTACAGAAGTCTGCAATTTATTTTTAATTTCTTATCACTGGTTTTGCCTTTGAACAAGCACTATAGATTATCGTTGGATGTTTGTCATAGCTTCTAATGTGACACTGTTTGAAAGTTTTATGATTTTGCTTAGAGTTTAGATTCTTAGTAACTTTGATACATATATATTTTACTTGGAATGTGTTTCATATCAATTCTTGGATTAAAAAGATCGTTTTCATTGATAACTTGCAGTACTTACAAGTACAGATGTTCTATTTAAGAAAAAAATTCTTTACAGGTCTGGGAAAAGATTAAGAGTTTATGATGACAACTCTCATAATAATTTGCAAGGACAAACACAACTGAGAGATTTTGATTTCATTAATAAGGGACCTGGACGAAGACGAAGACCATTTCATGACCATCAGACTCAGGATGATTTAAGAGCACCAATGCAGATGAGAAATTGGGACTACAATAGAGGACCAGGACAGAGGCAAAGACTATTTCCTGATCACCAGTTTTACGATGATTACCGAGAAGACATGCAGCTGAAAGACCCAAACTTCAGTAACAAGGGACCTGGACAACAGCTGAGACCTTTTTATGGACGCCAGTTTCGTGGTGATTTACGGACAGACAGACAATCAAGGAACTTTGAATTTAAGAGAGGCCGTGGGCAAAGGCAGAGATCTTTTCCTGACTGTCCATCCCACAATGATTCACAGGAATCTATGAAGTCAAAGGGTTTTGGTAGCAGGGGCCGTGGCCAGAGGCAAAGACTGTTCCACAGTCACCAATCTCATGATCAATTTCAGGCTCCAGTGCAGTCGAAAGAGTTAGATTGTGTCAATAAAGGTGCTAGCCAAAGACTGAGACCCTTCCATGACTATCAGTCACATGATGACTTACACCCCCAAATGCAACTGGAAGATTTTGAATTTGTTAATAGGGGTCGTGGGCAGAGATCAAGACCTTTCCATGATCACCAACCTCACAATGACTTACAAACAGAGATGCAACTAAAAAATTATGATAATAAAGGTCCTGGGCAAAGGCGCAGACCTTTTAATGACCATCAGCCTTATGATGACTTACAGGAGCAGCCTCAGTTAAAAGATTTTGATTATGTTAATAAAGGGCAAGGACAAAAAAGGTCAAGACCTTTCCATGATCATCCTGTTCAAGATGACCTGCCACGTGAATGGTGTTTAGACAGGTACAATTGAAAGTACTACGGTTTGAAATAATTTTAGTTGATAATTTTCAAAAGCCTACAGTAGTTTGCATTGCTCTTAATATATGATTATTTTGATTATCCTTTAACTGTAAGACCAGAACTAGCAGCACTTCTAAATTAAGTTTTAAACTCTTATTAATAATAGTTTGTACTCCTCCTAACATATGATTATTTTGATTATCTTCAGAAGTCAATCGTTTTCTTCCCATGAAAATGTATCAGAACCTCAGTTCTCCTCATCTCCTTCACTTCACAGAGATTATGGATCTGATAATGATGACTTCAGCAGAAGCTATAGGTAAATACCAGGTTTTATATGTTGTTTTCTGACTTATACTGTTACTCTTTCGGTATCCAACTAAAAAAATACAGATTAACTGTAGTGTACAAATTTGTTAATTTTTTTTTTGCTTAAACACAGTTTAAACCATTGAATCTGAGCACTGAGCAAACAATGTGACCAAATTGTAGTCCATCTATATCAGTCTTTGTATAGATTATAGTAGTTACAAAATTGAGAGTTCCTCACTTAAGTCATTAGCATGACAAGGAGAGTTTAAGCTAACTTATTATAAAAAACAAAAAAATTATGTTCAAAATACAAAAAAAAAAAAAAACAACCTATGTTCAGTAAGCAAAAAAGTGAAGTACTGATACTGTATTTAACTCTTAGCTGATGTCTAACAACAAGCTGTTGAGAAAATATAAAGGAGAGTGAGGCAGACTCTTCTTCATGGTGTGCAGTGATACAATAAGGGACAACAGACTCTTGTTAGACCATCAAAAATTCTGTAGCCTATATGGAAAAAGGCTATTTCTTTGAGGATACAGAAGTGCATTGCCTAGAAGAGCTGTGGAATCTCCATCCTTTGAAATACCTTAAGCTCAGCTGGACATGGCCTCTGTGCAAACTCATATGATAAGAATGACTGAGCAGAGGGCTGGACTAGACATTACTAGAGATCCCTTCCAATAATATTCATCTGTGGTTTAGTGAAGGCAAAGATTTAAAATTAGAAAGATTGTTCTCAATTAGCTTTATACACCATTTATTTTACAAAGTATACTGTACTTGAGAGTAAAGAGAATATATAACAAAAAGTAAACATATATGATATTTTGTAGATCCTTCTGTTGCAGAAGAAAACCAGAGTATTTTGCAATATAAATACAAAGTATAATGTTGCTTGAGACTATGTAACACACAGTTACTGTTAAGTACTCTTCACAAAATGACAACATGGCTTCGGGAACAAAAATGGACCCGAAGTAAAGAAACCTTCAGTAAATAAGTAATTTTCATTAGAAACAGCAGATGAAACAAAGCATTTTCTAGTTCATCTACCTACTAAATTAAAAAATAAATATTTGTAACATCTAGTAGAGAAGATTTTAATTTAGGAGGATGAAAACAGGAGTAGAAATCTGAATTCTTGTTCTTTTAGGGCTAGGCAATTTTAATTTCTAACGGTTTTGCTGTTCATGTTTACTCTTCCTACAGTAGTCGAGCAAGCTGTCCCGAAGACAGTAGGAGAGTGCATCCTTCAGATGAATTTAACAAAGGAAAAAACAGATTTGCACCATATTCTTCATGTACAATGCATCCATCTTCATCTGTACACCAGCAAGATAGTTCATTAGACTATGAAATAAAAACTTTTGAAGGTGAAACTTCTAGAGAAATGGAACATGGCAAAAGATTACCAGTGGTAACAGTGGATTACAATTATGGTCTGCCGTTAGATTATGGACCTGAAGAGGAAGAGAGAACACCTTATGATTTACCTCCAAGAGACCATTACAGCTGGAACTGAATAAAAAAAGGCACTGTGTCCTCAGCTGAAGCTTCCATCAATCAGTTTTACTCTGTATGTGGGCCGGGGTTCTTTGGTTGGTTGGTTTTGGCTTTTTTACATGTTAGGAAAATGCAAACTCCAGTAGTAGAGAACTGATCTCTATTGTAAGGTCAGTTTCTACTTCTATATTTATTAGGGTGTATGTGTTAAGTGTAGTTGGAGATGAGGTCTTGGTATACATGGGATGAAAGCAGTCATTCCTGTTAGCAAAACTGAAGCCATGTACTCTAAACTATACAACTTTCAGAGTGAATATAGTTATCTTTTGTTTTACATTTATTTAAAATGTATGTAATAGTAGGATGCTAAAGTCATAATAAAATAATGCACCATCATGTAAACTACCATTAAGGTTATAGAAAAAAAGTACTATGAAATGAATGAAACATTTATGTCAAGTTCATCTTTTAATAATAGCAGCTTGTTATTGTTGCTAACAGTTATTGCTAACAATCTCTGCAACATTGCAGTTTGATTTCAGTGTTTCTGTACCATCAACTGAACAGACCTAGGTGTGCAATTTTTCTTTCCTAAACTGCTGAGAACTTGGAGGTGACTGGAGGTTTAACAGTACAAATGTCAAACTTGTTTTCAGCAACCTGATTATTCTATGCTGTGTTTTGTTTTCCTAATCCCCTCAATTATAAATGCTTCAGAATAGCCCAGTGCAGATAAATTTCACAATTTTCTTAGTAACACATCCAAATGAAGCAGTTCACATACTAACAGATTGCCTGTCTCAGCTGTCCAAGATTGCTTCTACCTATGTTCTTACAATTCCACATTTGTCATCAAATGTGTCTCATTCTTCAGTTCTGTTTTCTACTGGCTTCTTTTTACAGCACAGCAAGGTCATCAGAAGAAGACTAACTTCTTCAGGTAAGTTGCTTTTAGAGTTGTGTATTGCAATAGTCTCTTCTGAATTGCCACTTTGCCTGGGCCTCAGGATAGCAGTGTAACAAAAATGATGCCAGCAGACCTACAGCAGCAGCTCAAGTCATAGGGTTAAGAAACTGCCTTAAAGCAATATAGCTGTAAAGCAAAGCAAGAGGATGTAAGTATACAGTAGAACACTGCAGAAAGAGTGTTTATGGCAAGAACTCCATAGACCTGTTTTGCCTTTTAACTATCAGCATAAAACACATTTCTGAATTCATGGCTGTGTGACCCTACTACGTAAGGACTAGATTTAGGAAGTTTGGAACATCTGGCAACTCTTGTTGATTTTTAACACATGCAAAAAGTTCTAAAAATCAAAGGATTCTGTGCATATAAATTTAAACTGCAAATATTTCACTGCCTGTGCAACTGGTAGAGCAACTTTGGCATTGTTCATTATACAAACTAAATTGTTCCCTCATTTTTTACAGCAGCTAGCCAATAGTATTTCCAATTAAACCTAGCTTTGTGAGCCTCGTTCATGTGCTCTCAGGAATGAAGCTGTCTAAATGTAATGCAATTTTGGAACTGATTACTAAATGTTAAGAAAAAGGAACATTTCTTCCTGCACTTATTCTTTTAAAATGAAGAGTAAAATAAAAGTCTTTGTCCGTGCTTCTTTCTTGAGGGGAAAGGAAGATATGAAACTTGGGCTACCATATAGCCGGATTCTTAAAATAATAAAACACCACCACCAACAAAAAAATCTTCGTGGTGCTCTCCATGAGAGAATTAAGATTTATGGACTGGTATTACAAGCGTTTGTTCTCTTTTTACACTGCGTATGCAGTATTCATAAAGTGAATGAAGAGCAAATATTTGCTCGTTATGTTTTTGGATTTGAAGTACATCTTTAGGATTGGAGTGACCCTATAGTCAATCCTTTCGTATCTTCAGTCTTGGGGTGCTGAATGGCTGAAGAGCTGGTGCAATGCAAAGTTTCATACAATGAGAAATGAGGCAGCTCCATCAGGAATTAGGATGGATGATAGCCTTTAGTAGTCCTTAGTCAGCTTCTGCAGGACTGTTTGAGAGTTGCTATTTGGGAGTGGTCCCTGAAATGCGTCTTAGCTCCTGAAGTATGCTAGGAATTGGTAAAGGAGAGTGTCAATGGCACAGACTAAAACTTTCCATGAGTTTGCTAGCATGGAAGATGATATTCCTTTGCCAAGGAACATACTGTGATTAGCAGACATCCTCGGGAATGGAGAATGGGTCTTAGTGTTGTAACCACTGCAGCTAATTGCAAGCAATCCAAACACAGCACCCACAGCAAGCTACATCAAATGTGCATGTTCTGTGCGTGCTGCTGCAATGCAGAAAGCCTTTCAGCTCACCTCGTAGCAGTTGGCAGTAGCCAGTGACCTACTACTGGCTACCTTCAGTCAAAACTTAGTGGCTTGGCAGGAGTACAACTGATGCTCAGTTCTATGAAAATGATGTGCTATGTACTCCCAATCTTGGAAATTTATGTGTAATTGTATCTGAAGTGGCTCTACATGGAGCTAGTTCCGTGCCACACACTGCTTCCATAGCACCTAACAGCTGGGCCCAGGCTGCCTAAAACAGCTGGAAGTGCAACCACATCATTGACGATAAAGATTATCTGCTAAAATAAATTATGAATATTAATAATTTGATGGAGTGGCCTTCTTCAGATTAAGAGCCATTGGTGCAAGAGGCTTAAAAACTTGACCAGCAAGGGTATTCTTCAGTACGATAATGCATAATCCCATTTAGGATATACAACTTTTTTTTTTTTTTTTTTTTTTCTCTAGACCACAGTTGGTATAAGGAGTTGGTATTTTAGTGTCTAAAATAATTTGGTTATAAATATTGCAAAAACCTATGGTTCTGTAATTCTCCAGTGATGCCTGATATTTCTTACTCCAGTCATTTTCCCTAGAGATAAATAATGAGGACTTGTATGCTCCTGCCAACTCTTAAAACTACAGGATGTTTTGTAGAAGACAACATGCAGGATCCTGAGCAATTTACCTCTGAAGTCAGGGAGCATCTTGTAAGTAGGTATAATTTTAGTGCTGATGTAAAGACATACTGGATATTTTTGCATCCCTGGTGGAATACTTAATTGTGCTCATCACTCACAGCACAATGGAAGTTTACTGTAGCTCGAACAGGACGCTGATAAGGCAGGCTAATGATAATGTACAGATGATGTTTGTGCCACACCAATTTGCAAATGATTTTTGCCAGTAAGTTACCCAACTATGAACTGTCAGCCTATGGTGGTTCCCACAGGTGGGTGGAAACTGAAATTTATACCGAATAATCATATTCACATTGACAAATATAACAGAATCAATGATGGCTGCAGTGCCCTTTCAAGACCAACCAATGCAATAGATTTAAGACATGTTCTCTATCCCAACCTTTCAAAGTTGGCATGTTAGGAGGATAAAGCACTCCAGAGCCTGGTACTATAGGTACAGGCACACGGTGCAGCTCCTGCTGTCTGATAAAATGAATACCACTTTCATAACTACGTTGGATTCCTCTTTTCAAGCAAAATTAATAGATGTGATGTTTCCACAAATGGCTTTGTGCTGACTATATGGAAATAGCCAAGGGTGGTTTTATAAATATTTTTTTAGAACTTAGGACAAGGCTTTCCCTCCCCATTGTACTTAACAGAATTCGGCAGAGCTAAACCCACATAAAATATTACTGAAAATTATCTCACGTTCCACAGCTGAGTTATTACTGCATATTGGTCTCTGTAGTATTTAGTTACTAATTGAACCACACGGTGGGAAACAGAATTAAATAGAATACTTTTTGTTCTTTTTAACTGAATATTGTATCTCAGTGGCACTGACTAAAATAAATTTCCTTCTTATATCTTTCATAGTTGTACAAAAATATCATAAAATCTTGTGGACCTCATTTATGGATTTTCCCAGTAAACCTAGAAATACCTGCTGTAATATGGCATAGCAATAAAAAGTAGGACTTTGATGGACAGTATTGTTTTCCTATGGCATCAAGTGTGAAATCTTGAAGAAGAATAGAAGTTGTAAGAGTTTTAATATATATAACTATTAAACTCTGATTTCATATAAAAATTCCTTTTCCATTACTGCCCAGAAGTGAATATTTAATTGGCAGCCTGATTTTCATAAGGCAGCGAAGCATACAGGTGAATACAAAAAGGAATTGTTTTCATGCTATTACCAACTACTGGTATATGATTCCTCTCCAGGCTGACTCATGTTTGCTTCAGCTGTCAGTGAAGTGTTCCTTCCTGTTTCCAGTGGCTAGCAAGCACCAAACCCACAGATCTTTCTCTTCTGCTCCAGTCACCAGAGAAGCAGGTGAGAAAGTAACCTGGTTGTGGGCTGTAATATTGCCCTTTTTCTTGAGGTGAAAAGGCAACGGGGAGGAGGAAGGGAGGACAGAAAATAACTGAAAAGAGAAAAATGAACAGAGGAGTGAAAAGGAGAATATCAGGAGGTGGAGAGTTACCAGTGCGAGAGAAGAAATGTGCAGAAGATGTACATGTAAAAAGCTGGCCAAAGATTACTGGGTATAAAAAGTGGACACAGACTAGAGAAGGAGTTCTTACTAACTTCTTACCCCGGTCTTCTAGCTGTGAGCACTGTGTCTGTGTAAGCTACCGAACGCATAAAGCAGCATTCAGGCCTCTAATCCTTCAACAAAGTCACGTGGGAGATTAAAACTAATTAAGGCTTTCCTTTAAGCTCTAAATATAACCTAAGTGTAGTATAATAGCCTGAAGATACACCCTCTAGAATCCAATGAGAATTTCAGACAATGAAACTGTGCCACAAATCCATTTCACACATTGAAAACAATCCCATCATTTGAGGAATTTGAGAATCCAGTCCAACTTAAATATTACAAGTGCATAGCTGACTTACTGCACACTCCCAGGGCAGTACCAAAAGGCATCATAAAGTTACTGTAATTGTGCCCATTGCATAAAACTTACAGTTATGAATTAGAGTAATATAGAAATTTGAAGCAACGGCTTCACCAAGGACAGGAGGTAAGCCAGCACGCTTGCACTTGGAAGCAGGAGTCATTTTCTTCCTTTGCAAGCAATGTACAAGCCTGAATGTTCCACAAAGGAAGATGAAAGAGCCCCCAAAATAAATATATTTAAAAGCTGACACAGACGACAACGACTTTCATGCAGTTCCTCAAAACAACCTCTTTTAACATAAATACGGAGATTTTTTCACTTGGAAGTTATGCTGCCAAGCTAAAGCCTGTAAAATGAAATTAACTCCTTAAGGAGAAGATAATGGACTACAAGCTAACGTTGATAACTGTTAATCCCATCTCAGGTGGAATGTTTCTACGTCATGTTGAGCTATTTTATAGCAGTGGTGAGTTCTGATTTTCCATAGTTACACACCATTAATCTTTCATAGGCCTAAAATATATCCTGAGAAGAAGCGTTTACAAATTAAAAGAAAAATAGTTTTCTGTCATTCAGTGCAGTAAAGGATGTATTCACCCAACCCATTTTTAAATCTAATATAAGCTCAGTAGTTGTAGCAGAACTTGTGACAATGGCTACAGATAAGCCTTCTTTTCTATCTTTATAAAGCAACAGCTTTTGGAAAGAGCGAGACTAGATGTGAAACCTCTGTTCCTGTTTAGTCAGCACTACAGCATGTTTCTACATCCGTACATCCCTGATGACAGCATTGCTTTTCAATTTATGTTGTTTGTACTCAGTTTGTGCACGCTGGTATTACATGCTCTTTTTTCCTTTTCAAACTGCACAGAATAATGTCCCTCTTGCCTTATC
>PPHD01017539.1:0-14994 GCA_002909625.1 Bambusicola thoracicus
TGTATGCAGAAAGCCTGTTCAGATGTAGTTGAACAGAACTCAAATCTGAATCTTGGGCCCAAAAAATGAAGTTCTAATCAGTATTGTTGTGTAAAGTCTCCCTCTCTTCTGCCTGTCTGCCTGCCTTCCTTCTGACACAGGCTCTTAGCCTTGCTCTTGAATTGTTTGCTTTGAATTTTGACGTTCAGAGGGGCAAACTGAGGTGAACGGACAAAGCAAGCAAAGGTGGCTTCGTTTAGGATCAGTCCTAAACCCACATTTCTATTTCAAAATACCTTTATCCTTCTGTTGGGGAGAAGTGGCTGTGTCTGGGGCGGATTTGCAATTAAGCTCCTTCATAACAAGCAATATAATTTTTAGTAGTGGTGGTTATTGAAGTCAGATGGTGTTTTATTTGATGATGTGCCAAACAGGGTGGATAGCATTTTAATTAATTCAAACAGATAATATAAAGAAGAGTCTATAAAACAGCATTATATTTGATTTCTTTTAGTGTTTAATGAGTAGATGGCTTAAAATATAGCTGATTCTCTCTTGGGGTCACCATTGTTTATAATTCTGTATGGTAGCTAGCAAGACATTATTGTTCACAGTAGTTTAGGCATGACTTTTCTTATCTCTACTCTGTAATTGTATTTGGGTATTAATTTGAAACATGATACAAATGAAATTCTCATGCTGAACCAAAAGGAAAAGAAAAAAAGTGTTTAAAAGACCTAAGAGAATTTTCAGAACAATTTCTATCAGTCCAACTGCATTAAAATAAATATTCCCTAGTAGCTCAATCAGTACATGTTTATGGATGTATGCCAGCACAAAAAATGCATTGTTAGAGGTGCTGAAGGCACTAAATAAAAGTAGCTTGCTGATTATGACACGTTAAAGGATATCGTGTCACTGTGACTTCTCTTAAACCCCAGGTTGCAACCTTTTAGTGCTCTTTGGTAAATGATATTTAAGTGCTTTTGCTGTGCTGTTTTCACATAAGCAATGGTGCTTTTAAAGCGTATCTTGATACGCTTGTGTGCTTTCCACAGGGGAAAGGCTTTCAAAGCATCTCAGACAGCCAAAATCACACCTACACAGGTGGCCATTTCCTCAGCACCAGTAGGAAGAGAACTGAGTATGAGCTGCCCTGGGAAATGTTCTGTTGCCTCGCATCTGTCTGTGGCAGCTGTGATGAATGGGATCAGATTTACTTACAGCCTAGTAGAACAGTTCAGATGTCTGGAAATGGCTTTTTCACCTATGCATGAAGGCATACAGCTATCAGTAGCTCTCTGGTGAGGACCCAAAGTTCTTGCGTGTCCTTATTCTTGCAGGTAGAGAGGTGACAGATCATGGTATTATGTTTGGGCTCATTTTGTTTTCCTTGGACACTGCAGACAAATTTTGTTTGCTGCTTTGTGGCAATTCCTAAGACATGGGCTGTTGCAGAAAGGAAAACGTATTGTTTTTCTCCTAATGCTTATTTTGTTGCTTGTGGAAAAAAGGGTAAACTTTAGAGTGATAAATATTCAACACAGGGCTCTCTGATTACCGATCCCTAGGAAGAACAGTTACTAAATCTCAGTGACAGGTATCAAAAATCTATACTTCCTATGGGATGGCTGTCCTTTGTCAAGAAAGACAGTCACCAAACTCATTAAGAATTTAGCCTAAATAAAAAGAGTACAGATGAAGTCAAGTAAAGTATCGAGTAAAGTATCAAAGCATTGCCATGTTATTGCAAATTTGAATTCCAGCCTGGGCATTTTGGTAAAGCAACAGATCATGTTGAGGGAATTTTAGACAGTTGCTATGCAGTAGAATTGTCTTCTTTCTCCAAACATAATGAAGGGAATAGTTTAAAAATGGGTGTCCTCACAAACCCAACTTGCTTATTGGCTTTGGGAGGACTGAGCTATAGAAGCTAGTGAAACAGAAGGAAAATAGAACAGCAGCATCCAAGGGGCAGCAGTTTAAAATATCTCTGTTGCAGAGATTAGTAAATAGTGCACTGAAACAAAATAAGAAAAGCTGTTGAGCAGAGGTCTTCTTTCAACTTACAACAAATCAGCGCTTTCTGTGTACCAGGAGAAATCAGAAGGAAAGAGCTGCTCTGTGGTCAGAATAGGCAGTGGCAAAACTCCATGGTGCAGCTCCAAGGGAACCCAGTGTTAGCTTGCCTTTCCAAAAGGTACTTAGGATGAGTAGAGAGCAGTCATTAGGCAGAACTGGTGAAAGCAAGAGGTAGAAAACATTTTGGAGAAGAGCAGTGATTTCAAAGGCTGATATCTCATGGAATACATCTGAGTATGAAGGATGAATAATTTTGGACACAAAAGGTAAGCAGTGTTGTATGATGGTCCAAATTGAAATGCAGAGAAGGATGTTCAGTTCTTATATGACTTCGTGTGCTTTTGCCCGTGCAATTGTTACACTTTTGTCCTACTCTTGGACGTTTGTGTGAGTTTCTGTAGCTGTCATGTTCAGCACCACTGAACATGGAGTCTGTGGAGCTCTCATTCTTGAAGGGGCAAAAACAACCTGTCAGGAAGTGCAGCAGAGATTGCAAGAACATGGTCTCTTGTAAGCTGCTCGTTGCTGAATTCTGCATCTGACCCCTTTCTGCAGCTTACAGCACGTAAAATGCACTGTGTTCCCACCCCCTGGTGAGGGGACGGAAATAGGGCTGTGCTATTTTTTCCTCAAAAAAATTAGCTTTTGGCAAGATAAAACAACTCAAGTAGGTTACTGCAGAAGCACTGCCAATTAAAGCTAGAAGATAACAATTCTCAGTAGCAAATCACCTTGTTGATTCTGAGCAGTAAATATTTTAGCAAAATGTTTATGGAAGATCAAATAATTTTTGCTCTAGAAATGACAGTTGGCCCTTAAAAGAAGCTGTTCTCCTTTGACTGGGTATGCACAGTGTGTAACTGTAGCGTATCAAGCTCGCCGTGAATTAGCATTCTGGCAAACAATCTAACTTGCATGTGAAAATAATGAAATTAATTAGTTGTGATGAGCTGCCATTCACACAAGTTTTATTGAACTTGATCGGAGCTGAAGGCGCCCAGTTTTGGTTATGGCTGCTCACGTGAGCCCCAGCTGAGAGGAGACCTACCAGGACAAGGCAGAGGCATGTGGGGAGGACTCATAGTTTGCCGTTTGTTTGGTTTTATTCCTCAGCATGAACATTGGCAAAGCATCAAATGAGCAGCTCTCTTGCCCACGCCGTACTGTTGAGTCTTTCAGTCCCGCTCCCACAGATCTACTGCAGCTGTTTCTCTCCTACAGCCCTTGAGCTGCTTCATGGGAAATGCTGGATCAGCTGTTCATGGCCCAAGGGCTGAGGCACTGTAGCTTTTAAAGAGATCTAACTCTTTGCTGCAAATTTTCTGTGTCTGCAACCAGCATCAGCTTCGTGGCTTAGTAAGTTGTAACTTCAGTACTTGAAGTTACAGTCAGTTCAGTAACTTGAACGGAGTTCTGCATCAGGTTGGCAAGACACAACTAATTGTGTATAACTTGACTCAACTTTATTTTTCCAGACAAGAATCCCCCTGCTGTCACTAGGCTTTTGAAACAGTAATACATTGCAAACTAGGGATGTCTGCAACTGAGGGCAGACTGAAGTAACCAGACGATGTTAAGGAAGTAATCATCTTGTTTTATACTGCCAGGCAAAAGCCACTTTTGGTAACAAACATTACCACACTTCACTTGTTAGGGAATAGTACTTGGTAGAAGAAAGACACCAGCTCTTATTTTGCAATCTGTGCAAGACAGAACTTTTAATAATCTATCTGGAAAGAAACCTTTGTCATAGCTGTGATAATTTCTGTATTGTATGTTAATTTTCTTAAAACAAGTGTCCAAATCAAAGGCAAATCTCTGTAACTGAGACACACAGTGGAATTAGCATGTCTACAGCTTGCTTGAGGATTTGTTTTCCTCTGATTATTTTCAGAGGAAGGCTTTTCATGTAAAACTCTCTAATGGTTTTGAGAAGATAAACGGGATGTGTGTTTTCTATATTTGCATTGGAAATATCAGCTAGTGAAATTAATCACTTGCATAAACGCTGCCAATTAGAGCAGAAGAATATCTGAAATCTGTATGGGGTGGAAGTGTCAGCTCAGAGCCACAGTTGTGTATCATCCATGCTGGCAAAAACAAGCAAACAAAAACAAAAACTCTACTGACGTTGACAGAATTATTGATGTTGAGTGCTTGTTTTAAGGAAACTTTTTTTCCTTACTGGTTTCTCCTGATTCTTGAAGTTAAAAGCCAGCAATGGAGAAGTAGCTAAGACACGTATATGTGGGAGTTCTGGCAGATCACCCTATTGATTCAGGTTTTTTGCAGTATGATTAATGGGGCAAATGTAGTTCAGTCCTTTCTCTGCCAAGGATGCAATCTGAGGGCTATTGTTTTAACCCAGGAGTTGTAGTCCTATGTTGTAGGACTCTCTGTTTGTTCAGAAGCTGTTACAGTCAGAAAGGTCAGCGTGGTGGAAAGGTGATATGGGACTGGAACAGCAAAGGGACTAGTGCGGATGGAATGGGGTTACAAAGGAAAAGGAAAGATATTCACCAGTCTCTGAAGGTCTGGGCTCACAGGAAAGACTCCACAAGGGAAGGATTTCTAACCAGAGACCCTTCCCCAGTGTCAGTCAGCCCTTAAATGAGGTCTAAGAGAGGTGCAGCCAGGCTCTGCCCTTCCGGTCACACAGATGAATTGCCTTCACCTGTGCTCCCAGGGCTGACTGGGCCATTTCCCCAGGTGTTCAATCAGTGGTTCAGGCCACGACTCAACAGTTCCCATACAGAGGCAAAGTCCCTTGGCAGGCTGCTGGAGGCTCTCAAATCTTCGAGTCCACAGGGAGTGCAACTGTTCCATCTCTGGAGAATTTATTAGTTAGATCCCATTTATTCTATGTGCTCTGTCCCAAAATGAAGTTTGAGCAGTAGTTCCTGGGACAAATTATCTAAAGACTAGCAAGTTTGTGTTGTACGCTATTTCTGAGCAGGTTAGGAAGCACTTCCACTTAGGAAGCACATTTATTTTTCCAGTTCTGTATTTAACCGCTCTTTGGATCCTTGATCCTGCTAGATAACGGGACTTCCTGTGGCTAATACAGGGTTACTACCTTTCAAATGATTTGGGTGAATAGCACAGCCTTCTGTTTTTCATATGTCAAAAGAAGCTTACCCTTGAGCTCACAAAGGTTCAGGACTTGTGAGCATTGAAGGTCCCTTCATCCCCAGCATTCACCTATTGGAGATGCACTGTGAAGAACAGTCTCCTCTAGTCTGCTAGCAAATGGCCTGTCTCTGTCTATTCCATCCCGTTTGCTTATGATAGTTAATTTGAAAGACTTCAGTAAAATAAAACAGCCCTCCCACCCCTCCGATATTGATTTGACTTAATTAGTTCCTGACAGATTCACATCGGCTATTCCTCCTGATCGTTGCTCCCTTTATGTCAGGACTGCTTAACTGCGCTTACAGTCCCCTGGGTGATGCCATGAAGGCTCTCCTGTTTCTGCTGCTATCCAGGCAGCAAGAGGCCTGGTGCCAGCTCCTGTCCCGCTGAGCCACTCGGCCGGCATTGCATCTCCCCGGGAGCCCAGCAGGCAGCAGCGCAGCTTTTGCAGGGGAGTGGCAGTCACCACATAAGTGAGATTTAAAAGGGCAAAAATGGTTCACAGGTAGGTCAGCAGAGCCTTGCTCAAAACCCTGACTCTTTCTTTATGTTCTAGAATTGATGCCACTTAAAAAATGGCAACAGTTGCACTTAATAAACATTTCCGTCTTGCCTGGAAGGGGCCTCTCTGTGGCCTTTCCCTAGCAGGTGAATCGCAGCCTTGGCGGGATGGCTGTGAATGCTCTCAGCAGGCTTCAGTCCTTAAGGATCCTATGTGCCCCTGTCCCCACAACCAAGATGTAGGGACCTAATATAAAGTAAACCTGGCTCTCTTTCAAAAGTTGTTATAGATTTTTCCTGCATGTGGAAATTTAGGAGCAGGTCTTGGGGATGTTACATAAAATCTAAAGGGGTTACTTTCTGCAAGAGAAGGTGGTGCTAATATTGTAGGAATGTGATAGCTGGCACTGCTGACTTCTGAATTCAGCCTCAGTGCTGCTTCTGGAAGTTGTATCCTCGTTCCAGGGCTGCGGTACCTGTTGCTGATGCATCCAGGCCAAATGACCAGATGCAAGTCTTCCAGTTTTGTGAAAGCAAAACTCAACCTTCAGTATATTTTACTGCTCTTGAAGCATGACTGTCTCTGACACTTTGGTCAGCAAACTATTTGATGGATGCTCTACTGGCATTCATGCTATCTGAATATAAGAAAAATAAAGACAAAGGGAATAAACAGTGGTTACAGCTGCTGGGGTTGAGCACGCCTGGTTTATCAGCATAAAGAGACTTTGTCCCTAAGCCTATTGTTACTCAGTCATGGTCCCGGTCACTTGAGATTTTGCCACATCAGTAACACTGCAGGGGATTATAGCAATTAGCTGAATCTTTCAAAGAAAACTATTCAGCCTTCTTGAACACATCATCCTCTGCATGGAAGAAAATGATTAAGATGGTATATCTCCATTTGTTTCCTAAATGACCAAATGTGTCTGAGAGAAGAATGAAATCATAGGGAAAGCTACTGCTCTAATTACCACATTGCTTTTACCTTAGTACCACTTCAGAAGACAGATACTCACCAAGCTGGAGTCAGCTTGATGCCATGACTTCCCAAGAGGGTCATATCAGGTGCTAGCAGCTAAGGGGGGGCCTCTGGTGTGTGCTGCATGCAGTGTTGTTTTGATATAGAACAAGAATGTGTAATGCTGGTTACAGCAATTTAGGCTGGAATGTTTAGAAGCACACTCCTACTTTGTGTGGCTACCTATGGATGCAGCGTTACTTCTGGATAATTTACCTGCTTATTAAAAAACAAAAACAAACAAACAAAAAAGCTGAAAACTTATTTCTTGATGTGCTTTTAGAGGGGGAAAAGAAAGGAAAACTGTTTAGAAGGTGGAATTTTGCCAAGTACTTGGGCAGCAGGCTGTGGATGGAGTGCTTCAGGAAAGTGTCTGTCAGGAGGAGATGCTGTCCCCATGGTAACGCTGGGGGACAATGTTGGAGTGAGCGATGAAGAACGAAGCAGGTCTGATTGCTGCTGTAATCTGGAGTTTTATGGCTCTTTTGCAAGAGAAGGTTGAGTATCTGACACCCAGCCAGTTAACCACACTTGGCTGACCCAACATCCCCCCATCCCTGCCATTTAAGCTTCTTTTACTTGCTGCTCTGCTTCATGTTGCTTGAGCTATTCAAAGTCAAACCATCGAGTGCATTGGGAATATACTGCAGGCAAGAATGTTGGCTTGGCAAAGAAGAGATGTGGGCTTTTGGAAGCAGTCGTAAATACATTAATCTGCAGAAATAAAAACTGGAAGCTAATTGTGAAAGCTTCCTTTTAAAATGATTCAGAGAATCTCACGTAGGTGCAGATCCACGGTGATGGTATTCAAGCATGTGGAATGTTGTCTATATGTACCAATTTTAGTTGTGTGATAAATGTTGCTATTTTTTGTATTTTGTATCTTGCATCTCAGGATGTGTTGGCATGTTTATCAGTTTCTTTGTACTCGCTTGGCCCCATGGATTGTAAACAGATTGTCCTTTATCCATTGTTGCCAGGGATGCCAGAATGTGGCACTGAACAACAGACTCTTTTGCTGTGCCTATTATCTTAAATATCTTTGCAATTAGTGACATAGCACTGACTCTATAAGATCTTAGTGAACGTAGTTTGTCCAAATGACTGTGTTCATCCCAACAGGGATTGAGGTTTATTTTATCATGTGTTTGCAAGAAGCCGGCCACTGCACACTGAATAAAATCTTAAGATAGGCATTTTGAATTATTTTCCAAAATTACTGGAGCCAACAGCATCGTTGTCCTCAGTGTGCATTTGTTGCACAGTGTTTCTATGGCAAAGTATGAGAACAGTGTTGAGATTTTGCTGGGAAAGTTACCTTCAGGAAAACCAATGTGATAGAAGGAGTATTATCAAACCAGATGAATTGGAACATGCTAAGTAACCTGTAGTTAGGACTCACGGTTGTGTGGCTGTTTGTGCCCTGGTGAAGCCTGCTCTGAGGAGCACTGGGTAATTCTGGAGATCAGTATCCAGAAGCAGTATTTGCTTGGGGATTTGTCTTTTCCACTGTTAGGTACCTCATTAACTTTTAGTCCTGCCTGGTAATGATTGCTGCTGTTGAAAATGCAGAATATTTTCCCTTCAGAAATGTTTCAACAGCAAGAAGGGTATCTTTGTGCTGTTCTTCCTTTCCCTCTCTCTCACTCTCCTTTTTTTGTTTGTTTGTTTGTTTCATTTCATCTATACTCAAAGCCAACGTTTTCAGTGGAAAACAAATATTTTTGTGATTAGCACTGAGGTGCCCAACTGAGTGTAGTATTGGCAAGCTATTTTCCACTTGAAAAGGTTTGGGCAGGAATGTTTTTAAAACCACATAGAAATGTTTTTAGGGACACTGAAAATTATCTAAGAAAATCCTGAGTTTCCCTGTGAAGTGCAGTGGCGAGCTCGTTCCATGCAGCGTGCAGGTATCCATCCCAAGCACTACGGCTTCTCCCTGGACACCGGGAGACAGATGGCTCACGTTCTCTCTCTGCATCCCCAGAGGTGTCAGACCCAAGGCGGGTTTGCAGAGCCAATTATTTTGGGTTCAGTTCTGAGAAGCGCGTATTTTTTGTCTGTGGTTTGGATACAGGTTAGTCATTTTGTAGTGCTGATGCCTTTAGCAAGCAGCGAAAAGTCTCAAATTAAAAATATTGATGTAATAAAGCCCGCTTGTCATGAAGTGTTGGTTCTGGGAAAAGTGTGACCGTTGTTAAGAAAAGTGACCCGATAAAATGGATCATAGTCAAGTGTAAATCGAGCACTGTGGTGTCACAGTGACTTCATACCCACTGAAACCTCCTTTTGTTCTCCCCCGGGCACAGCGCGAGCCCTGCCAGGCACACAGCTCCATTCAGCCCTGCCTGCTGTGACCTGCAACCCCTGTGTGTCAGGGGTGCGTTTCTGGGAAGAACAAGGACTCTGCCACAGTGTTTTGGGATCTTGGCTGAAGTCCCCAATAAGAGACATGGACAGAATAGCTGGCAGTGTGCTAAGTTATGTCTTTGCAAAATACAGATTTGTTAAGAGACAATTGTGATCTTTCAGATATAAGGTCTGGCTGATGTGGTGGTATTGGTGAAGGTTACTGGAAACAAACCCTCTATTTTTAGTCTGAAGACGTACTGTTACAGTACTGAGGAAGGCAGTAGCCCAAGAGATTTTCTGCTTTTGTACAGTATCTCTTCTGCATTAAATTTGTCCCAGCTCCTCTAATCTGGATTCCCACTGTCCATTTTACTAACAGGTACAACATATCTGTGCAGTAGAGGTAAACTGAGCAAAGCCTCTTCTAGAGCTGCTCCCTGTTGTGGGGGGAAGAACCCAGACCTGGTAGCAAATTTTGTCCCCAGCTGTGGAAATGTGTTTTGAGCATCCCACAGTCTCTTCTCCACCTCCATGTGATTGATAGCCCTGTACCCTGATGTAACAGAATAGGAAACTAATTTGCTGCACTATGAATTAACCACAGAGCTATCACAGCTGTTGTTATAGGTGAAATTCAATTTTCTTTTGTATTTTCAGGCACCAAACTTGAAGATGCACACATTTAATTTTTAATTCTATTTACTGTTCTTAAAATTGTGTGTGTCTGAGATTTTTTTTTTATTACTGCCTTAAAGACAAAACCAAAGTGACTTGCACAGGAATGCTTAGAAATCCTGGAAAAACATAGCATTGGCAGTGTTGCTAGAGCCTAATTAGCTGTCACAATTTTAGGCTGTATAGTCTATTATAGATGGGTGAAATTATTGTCATGATAAAAACTATTCATTTAATTAGATTTGCAAACCTATTTTAAGTGTTTATCTTATACTGAAGAGTTAAACCACAAGATGCTAATACTGAGGTCACCAAAATGTACGTACTGACACTGATGTACTGCAATACCTGAGCTAGTATTTCAGCTAAGTAGGTTTAGGTGATGTGTGTGTGCACTGAGAAAAATTGACCATTAACTAACCGTTTTGGGCAGATGCTGTGTACCAGGCAGGTGTTTAAGGCCAGGTTGGTTGCAGCTCTGGACAATCTGATGTAGTACTTGATCTAGTGGTTGGCAACCTTGCTTGTGGCAGGGGAGTTGGAAACTTGATCCATGAGGTCCCTTCCAACACAAGCCATTCTATGATATGATTCTGTGTTTCACACAATGCCTTTGCTTAAGCAGAAGCATTTTGCTCTGTCTCCAGAAGTTGCACACGACTGTTCCATTCATCTACGACAAATGAGAATTCTTCAGAAACATCCTTAGTAAGAAGTAATAGTTTAGTATAAACCCTGTCTGCAGCAGTAAAGTTGAACAGCTGTGAGGAAATTCTCATCTTGGTAGTAAATTAACTTCTTATTTTTCTTTTACAAACACAACTCTTGTTAACATCACTGAAAATTATGGGAAGATTCTCCAAAGCTTTCTAAGTCAATGGAAACCTTTCACTTAGGATTTCAATCAGCAAGCATGTAAAAGGGGTAAGTAATCCCAAATTATGATTTACTAATGAAATTTAAGAATCTTGTTACATCAGACTTCTACTGTATAGTTAAATAGTTAAAATGTATTTAAATACAGCTGGTGAAGCTACAGGAACTCGTTTTCCTCCAGTTTGAATGCTTGGTCAATTAGAAATAAGCTGGCCAACCTACTGTTGTATATTATAACGGCTCTGTTCCCCAACTGTGTTGTTGAGGCTTTCAATACAGCAGTGTTTGACAGATGTCAGTCCATGAGAGATTTTGCAAAATAGGATATTTAAGATTTCTGTTGGGCCCATGACATAAGAAGGGAGCATCCCAGCAACCTGCCATGAACAGCTTATGCCCAATAGGACATCCTTCAGGAATTCTGCATCGTTCCACTGCCTCTTTATTCTGATAAGTGACTAACTGGCAGAGACTTGTACAAAAAATGGCTTTGTTTTGAAGGATATGAGGACATTGTTTATGTTTTCATGATCTTTTACATAAAACCTGAGAGTAGCAGTGATAGATGATAGCTACTCTTGTGTAAAATGGGAGGGAATCATTCAGCGGGTTGCCAGCACACATTTAATTGTTAATTATGTCACAAATATTCCTCATTAATATTCTAGAGCATGGTATTTTAATTGGATTTGATTTAACAGAATCATAGAAAGCAGAGGTTGGAAGAGACCTCTGGAGATCATCTTGCTCACCCTGTGCTCAAAGCAGAGCACAAGTTGGTAGGAAGACACAAGGGGCTGTTCACTCTCTCCCCAATAAACCATCACCATCGGTGCAACCTCTGTCTAAAATCTGAGAGTAGAAATTTGACATTATAGAAGAACGTTATCTAGCGGCTGAGATACTAATGCAAGATAATAAGCCCGCATCTCCTGTTTTCCCTTTCCAGGACTTTTCCTTCATCACACAGCTCAGTTCTTGAAGGTGATCTTAGATTAGTTGTGATCTCTGGCCACAGTGACCTGACGTGGTGTCATGTCATGCTGGACGTTGTCTTACTGGCTCTTTAGTAAGCATTGGCTGGGGATGTTTTTAGCTCTTGGTAAACTGTTTCTGGTTTTTCAGCTTTAGGAGATCATATGGAACATGGCAGTCCTTCATGCATATAGGTTGAAGATGAGTGATCTACAACCTCTTTTAGCTTTGTCCGTTAACATTTTAATTTTCAAAATGGCCTTTTCTCTTGTTCATCCATACAGATGTTTTGAATTCTGGTGCCAGTGGTGAGGAATAGGATCTTTTTCTTTCTGTTTGCATTCAGGGGATGGATCACTATATTTCAAATGCTCTTCCATAGGAAGCACGGGGAAGATATCTGAGGCAGCCTATCAGAATGCACAAACTCACATTGCTGGTGGTAATTAGTTCTAATAGGATTATTTAAGTGTGATTTGCTAAATGATTTCAAAAAAGACTTGCAATAACTTGCTGTGCCTACAAAAGATGAAAATGCATTCTGGAAAACAATGCCAAAGAAAGTGTAGCATTTTAAATATATATTATTGTGCAGTATCTCTTATTGCACATCCAGAAATATCTTTTTTCATGAAGAAACGACAGCTGTTGATAAGGCCATTTTGTGTGGGCTGTTAGAAAGAACCTGAACATTATGTGGGGAATGGTCAGGATTTGGGATGCTTGTGTGAAAATCATGGCAGCAAAGTATTCACACATTTAAATTTTATCAAGCAACATGCTTTGCTTTCTCAAACTTAGCAAGTTCTTGGTGGACGGGGTACTAAACCTCTCAATCAACATTTCAGGTGGTCTACCGACTGAGTCACTCTGCTGTATTGTTTACTGAAGTTTCATATCTATGAGGTCATTTTTTCAAGCCAGTGTTAAAAACAACTTGAAAGCCTAAAAAAGATGATTTTCACAGCAGATTTTCAGGTCAAAGAACACATGGGATGCCAATTACGATAAATATTTTACACATAACTGGGATACTTTTTGTGCTTTGTTCGGTGTCCTTACTCTGCCCAACTTAAGCTGCTTTGTATGTCTGTTTTGGTCCTTTTTTTTTTCCCTGTTTTTTTCCTGATAGGACTTCATTGACAGCATACTGTGATTTAATTGTATCCATTCTATTTGTCTTGCCATCTAGTATCAGTCTTGTGTCAGCACTGCTTATGAGAATCTAAAAATCGTAACTCAGGATTTTTGTTTTAGACAATCATAGTTTTGAGACGTTGGTTTACAACGTTTGCATTTTGAGTAGTACCTAACACACAATCCACAGTAAGTAATGCAGTTTGTAATCAATTCCTTGTCAGTTGACCTTGCTTGATGGAGCTTCTTCATCAGCCTCATATTTTGTTCCTATGTATGAAATGCTTTGCTATTATCCAGATATCAAAGTGAACTGGAATAGAATGCTTTGAAAAATACAAAGACAATAGAGGCTGTTGTACTTAAAACAATTATTAGTTTTATTTTGCTGTTATATGGCATACACTTAGGCAATTATTTAGCCTTTCATTTCATGAAAATCATGAAGACCGCCAAGATCCTTAATATTAAGTATTTGCTGAAGTGTGTTGCTGGTGTATGATCATCCTTGTATTCTTTATTTTCATAGAACCATGGAACAATAAAATCATTAAGGTTGGAAAAGATCACTGCTAAGATCATGTAGACCAACCATTGATCCATCACCCACATTTTCCAACAGATGTTTTTGTTCTCTGTATCTACTGATCAGTGAGCCATGTGATACTGTGTCACAGCTGACCAAACGGGAGGGAGATGGGGTGCGGGATGTTTTGGTGGATCCTTGATCAGGATCCTCTGCTTCTCATGCTGGGTTACGACAGAGTTCAGTCAATGCAGCATGACCTACTCAGAGCAGTACAACACCGTTGTTCCTTCACTGCTGTATCTTATCCAAGCTATACCTACATACTTAGGTTTTTTTCGTATTTATATATATACACGTGTGTATAGAGACTGAGACAGAAATTCTAGACTTCTATGAGGAAAGAAACAGAATAATTTTCCTAGCATACTTAAGGCAAGAGAATGCAGGCTTGCAAGTCCACTTTAATTCAAATGTATTATACAGGATGTTTACTAGGACTTGAACAGCTTCTCTCAGGAAAAAAATCTGCCTTGTTATTTAATATCAATGAAACAATTTGCTTTATAATATTATAAGTAATACAATTAGGTGGAAACTCAGAGCTCAGGCTATTTATGAGAATATAGGCAAAGCAACGGGAGAGAGGAAATGGAGACCATTCGTTATGCTTCATATTTATTACAGTAAGTGCTGTAATGGACAGTGGAAAACATGCTTTCTGCCTTCTGTTTGCTGGAGAGTAGGGAAAGAAGGAAAGGGAGTGGTGAGAAGTGGAGACTGGAGCTAAAAGCTGAGCTTGCGTGGTGGTAGATATGTGGAGCTTCAGTTTGAGTTTTTGTCTCGGTGCCTTAGCATAATAATCCATTACTGTTAGATAAATGTTTCTTCTGTAGATGTGTTTTTCTGAAGTTATCAGACTCTTTGTAAAAATCCCAGGGGATGTACCATTATACAGAATTCAGTATGATTTGCCCAACGGGAAATAGCAGCTAGCATTCTGGGGTGCATGCTGCCTCTCCAGCTGCTGGAGCACAGCCCCCCCTTATGGTGTCAGTCGTTCTTACTATGCCAGTGTTTGCTGCGAGGGACAGCTTTATGACATCTTGTAAGAGTGGTTGTGAAGCTCCTTTCACAAACAGATTCTAAAATCCCTGCAAAGCTTATTCAGCCCATCCTGTGTCAGTCTGGCAGTGCTAGGATTCATGTTGCTCAGCTTTGGGGTTTGCCCATGCAGGACAACACGCTGCCCAGGCGAGCCAGCTGCACCATTCCTATGGAAACCGTGGCTCGCTGCAATAACCATCAGTGCTAACTTGCATTAATGATCCGCTGTAATCAGGGGCAGGAAATGACACGGCAGCTGTGACCGAGGCTGCCACTGATCTGTGCTGAGCCCATATGCTGGTATCGATCACAGCCAGTGAAGCGTGCCGCAGCTTGCGTGCTCCTGCCTTTTGCCGATACATTTGCTCAGTGTAGCAGCTGTGACAGCCTCTCTGCAGGTCCCCGAGTGCCTGAACTGGAAATTGTGTCATAGTATGCAGTGCATTGTGGCACGCTGATACCCTGAGAAGTCTGAATATGTCAGTGTTAGGGAGAGCCTAAAGCAGGCTGCTGCTGAGCTAGGGACTGTCTCCGGAATGCCGAGTGCCACCTGCAGGTGGATCCGTCAAAAGCTTAATGGGGACAGGAGGGGATGCCCCGATTGCCATTGGGCTGGAAGCCCTGTACAGAA
>PPHD01017540.1:0-14993 GCA_002909625.1 Bambusicola thoracicus
GCAGAAGGCAGTGGGCTGCTGGGCACTGTGCCCAGCAGTAAAAGGAAAGGCAGTAAGAGGTGGGATGCAAGAAAGCATCATGCTAGCCTCCACATTTGAGCTCTAGAAGTAACCTGGAGATATGGGTAAACAATACCTTAATTTCAACCAGAACTGTACTTGTAAGAGAAGCAAGAGACTAAAAAGCAGCTGAGAAGGCACTTAGAAAAAGCTTCCAAGAGACAGCAGAGCAGAGCATAAAACCAGCTCATTTACCCGCAGAAAGCACTCCTCTTTCTACAGCAGCAACCGGAAGAGGGGACTTAGAGCTGATTTCATGGCAAATCAAGGAGTGCCAAGGGAAGGCCAACAGGGGAAAGGCTCAGTGGTCAAAGCCGGATAAAAATTGCCCTCAAAACTGATAGTTAAATAGGAGAGGGGAAGAAGGAATTTTCCCAAGGTCTAACTGAGAAAAGTCTCAGTTGCCACATCTCCACACTTCATGTGTTACCCCCAGTGTGAGCTGCTACTCACATACAGCAATATTGCACTCCGCCCCCACAGTTTTTTTTAAATTACTTTCTATTACTGTATTACTTTATTTACCTCCTTTTTAATAACAAACAGGGCAGAAGGTCTAGACAGATTGCATCATACAGATACTCTACCTAGACACAGCTAACCCCAAATACAGCCCCACTTCTGGGATGCACAGAGCACATCCTCATAGCCTTTTGCTTAACAACGTATACGAGCAAGTGTGTAATCACCTCCTTCCTCAGTAGTTGGCATTTCACATGAAAGCCTCCAGACATCATTCTTTAACCTAAGTCTCACAGCCTTTGTACTTCCAGATTGTACCATCACTGTGATATCTGCATCAGAACACTAAAACACATCTACTGTGATTTACAGAATGATCTAGCTTGAAAAGGACAACAATCATCATCTGATTTCAACCCCCCTGCTATGTGCAGGGTCCCCAACCAGCAGCCCAGGCTGCCCAGAGCCACATCCAGCCTGGCCTTGAATGCCTCCAGGGATGGGGCATCCACAGCCTCCTTGGACAACCTGTTCAGTGTCACCACCCTCTGGGTAAAACACTTCGTCCTCATATCCAATCTCAGTTTAAAACCATTCCCCTGTGTCCTATCACTATCCACCCTCATAAACAGCCGTTACTAAAATTATTCTAAAATAACATTTCCTTCTAAGGTCACACTACAATTAATAATTGCTATTGCTCATGTAAAATAATGGTAAAAAAACTTGTCTTTTGAGTATGGCAGAGTGAATCAATCTACAGCCTTGGTGCTTGTCTCCATCAGCAAACCTACTTGTGTATATTCGATTAATGAAAGTTCAGATCCAAGGAAATGTAGGACATATTTCAAACTAAGAAGCAAGACAGAAGAATGTAATGTTCCATCAACAAATGCTACTGAATGTATTAACTGGCAGTGAACACAAAGACAGTCACAATGCTTCTGAGGGTAACAATCAGACATTTGTATTGCTTCTCTGTCTTCAAGATCCATATGCAGAGATATTGAAGTTACATGGTCTGTTTCACTAAGCTTTGATTATAGAATAAAAGAATCTGAGCCACAGAAGCAAGAGGTTGTGTCCTTGCCATTGTCTGCAAACCCAGAGGCTCAACCTCTCTATCTGAACATAGCAGCTAATAGTAGAGCAACCCATAGGTGATCATTGGTAAAAAACAGTAGGGTTCACATGAACCATAAAACAGCCTCAGGTCCCAGGTTGGTAGCACTTCAAGCAGTTTTGGTGTACCTATGAGGAGCAGCATGAGCTTCAAGTGACCATGGAAGGCTGCAACCTAAGGACCCCCTCAGGCCTCAGTTTGGTGTTCTGTCTTCCAGAAGTGCAAGCAGAGTCCTTCCACATATTTTGAGTTAAGAGCCTTAAGTTCAATGTGCCATGTATGAAATCCTCATGTTATAGCTTCTACCAAGGAGATAGATCAGAAGCCTTATGAATTGCCCACAGTATAATTTTAGTTAAAATAAAGTAGCAATAAACTGTTCTTTGATATCATGTTAGATCAAAACAATTAGTAGTAGACTAAATCCTTTCCTTGATTGCATTTCTAGCAAGAGAGAAGTCAAGACTAAGCAAAAGCTCATCAGCTAAAGGTGGTGTATATTTGCTTGCAGAGAACTGTATTTTACATGATTCTTGTCTTTTTGTGCACACGTATATAGTCTGTGCACCAGGTTTCACGTGCTCATATCTGCCAATTCCACTCATCACAGGGGCAGCTGGAAGCATGGCTCAGATGTGTGTCAGACCTTTGTTACAGTGAAATTTTCCCTCCAAAATTCACCACCTACTGTTTTTCTGCAAACATTGTCAGAGCCCCCTCAGCACACCTCTTTGCTTCCAAGCTTCTTCTAACAGCATGACCCCAACACATTTGCACACAAAGTATTTCCATCTCAACTGTAACATGTTGGTTGTTCCTACAGCTATAAAAATATGTTGGCTTCATACTACACGTACCAAGCAACAGCATCACCCTCTGGTACCATGCCATCGTTTTCATTCATTGAATTACGGCAAGCCTCAGAAAATTTAATGCATACAAATTGCCGTTTCTGCACTAATGCCTCTTATTAAATTTATCACCACCAGTTAATGATTCTCTGGCACCATTTACATGTTTATTTCTTTTTTCAACAGGCTTTCAATGAAGCTGCGAAGGTTTTTATTTCCACTACTAGACAAAAGAAAAATCTTTCCCACCGCTCACAGAATTATTGCACTTTATTGCTGGTAACTCCAACTAACACTTGTACAGAAATGCAATTCCACAGTTTGTTTTCTTTCCAAATACATTTACCCCGCCTCTGTCAGATAGCAAATATAATAGTAGACCTGAATATTTTTCTGGGCTAACATCAGCAACAGATAACCTTTTTTCCCCCCTTAATTCACAGCACCGTCAGTTCACCTATTCCAATAAGTTTTCCCTTTATTGAGGTCTCTTTGCTCCTTCGGGGTCTTCGTTAACCAAACCCTGCTCTTGCCTCTTCAGCTGAGGATATTTGATACTAACAATAAATAGCGGACTTGGAAAGACAGTTTTTAATCAGCAGCCTCAAAAACCATTCACTCCATTCCTGGCCCATTTCCTTTCCTGCTGGCATAGCAGCAAGCATGGCTGCATGGCCTGGCCCAGCTACCTTCAAGATCTTAGAGGTCATCGGCTCCATGTCTGGATGGAGATCAGTGATGATTACCATCTCTGAGGGATCAGTACTGGGACCAGTGCTCTTTAATATCTTCAGTGATAAACACCGGGATTGAGCACACCCTCAGCAGTTTGCAGATGGCACCAAGCTGTGTTGTGCAGTCAACACACCCGAGGGATGGGATGCCATGCAGAGAGAGTTAGACAGGATTGAGCAGCAGGCCCAAGAGAAGCTCATAAGGTTCACCAAATCCAAGTGTAAAGGTCCACAGCTGGGCTGTTGCAGTCCCCACCATCAGTACAAGCCAGGGGACAAAAAGACTCCCTGTGCTTGTATTTCAAGCCCAGGACTCCTTCCAGAAACTTGATACTCTGTGTCAGCTTGGGTATCATCGGACCATATGGACACCTAGCCATGATCCATGTATCTGGTGTACTACCAGCTTCAAAATCAGGTCAGACACAGTGGTCTTTGGCCATTCTGTAGCGACAATGCATTTGGGGGCAACTGAATGACTTCCCCATCTCTTCTGAATACAGGTTAAGAGAAGCCTAACCACAAGCCGCTGAAGTGCTAAGAATTCTGTGTTTTTTCTATTGCCATTTAAACAAAATGAAGAATCACTCTCTGAATTCAGACCTTTTTCTCTCTCCCTTCACATTATCACTTCAGATTGTGCTTCATGATACTGCTTAAAACACTACTATTATTCTTAGAAGACAGGCAGGCTTTATTATGTTTTTAATACAGCATGCAAGACCACGTTGTCCCAGAAACATCACTACTGCTCCCTCCCAGGTCAAGTCAGGCATCTTGAACTTCATACAGGTTGACACTGTTCTGTTATGTGGCTTTGATCTCTCACGTACCACCAATACAATACATTAACACTCACTCCTGGGGGGAAGCAGAACTGCTCTGGAGCACAGTCCCTCCCCATCCCTTAACCACAGCACCGCTGGTTGGAGAGGCACTGAATCTGCATCTCTCCATCAATTGCTCTTCACGTCCATTTGAGGTGCACAGGTTAAGCAGCCTGATGAAAACAAACTTCAATAATTTTGTTTTCTTGCCCAATAATGACAACTTAAGTACTTATTTAATTGGGGGTAAACAAGATTATGAACTCAAATTCTTTAGTGACAGGAAGAATTAAACACTGAGTCTGTTTCTCTCTGAAGAACTACTGCATAACTAAGCACGTTATACTGCATGTTAACTCCTGTGTACACTTGATGTTATCGATCTGTGCCTTACATTACACATTACAGATAACAGTAGCATTAAGAACCTTTACAGCATGTAGTTCCAATGCTTAACAATTCCTACATTATCTATGTGTAACTGCACTGTGTCATCTGAAAACCAACAAGCATCTGGAAAACAGGAGATATCTGTCTTGCCATTTGTATGATTTAAACAGCTTTGCTCCGTGGGTACTCCACAAGTATACTGCATTTCCGTAACACACAGAGCTTACAAGCATCATACAAAAAACCAAGTGGACCACTTGCTGTGCCAAGTTTCACTGGTCCTAAACAAGCCCAACAAGAATCTGTTAAGCAAGCCTGCAGTCACACAGCAACCACGTGACCATAGGTTACATAAACAAGGCAGGTAGCCTACAGTGATGAGTTATCTTTAAGAGGTGAGTTTTCACCTATTCCTAATGCTTCATTCATTGATAATTAAATAACAAAGTCAATTCAAAGATAAAAGCTGCCTTCCAGGACATTCCATAACACACTTAGTCCTAATGGCTGCAGTCCGTCTCCTGTCGGGTTTGGACCACATTTGGTAAAGTAAATGCTTTCTGCTAATTTTGTTCCAGCCATCAAAACATTATAAACATTAATGCATAACAGCTTACGCTATTAAGTCTTCTCTTCAACGTAGAATTCATTTTACTACACAGCAGTGAAAACAAGCACCATCAACACTGGTATTTGAGATGCTAATGATTCATTACCGTGCTCTTTTCAGAAACTATTTTGTAGCCATCTCTTCTGGGGTTTTCTTCACCTTGATACTGCCCAGAGGTGGCAGAAATAATCATTGCTGAAGCACTAACTGGCTCAAAATAGTCCGTCACAGCATCCCAGTGACGCATCGTCTCTCCAGCCCTGCCTACAGGGATCTCCCTCACTGCACTACAGCCTTCTAACCTCTCCCATGTGTCTGGCCAAAGACATCCACCAATCACCCCTAAGAGGGCTTGATCTTACCCAGCCCATTTCAGTACATTAGCAATGCTGTTTCCTGCAGAACATCTGATATTCAGTCCGCCCTTCCACCTTTCTGATTTTATTCATTGCCTATGTTGGCAGTCCCCTTGACATTTCTTCGTTTCCTCCACTACAGATAAGACATTTTTCTTTGTATTTGTCATGAGACAGACATCACAGACAGCTGGTGCATGAAGCAGAGCTGAAGGAAGTCTGAAGTTTCAAACAAGAAGCTAGATTATTCATTACATATTAGCAATTTCTTATCTGCTCTGAAGATATCGCATCAAAGTCTTCAATAAAAAAAATGCTTTCTTATTAGCCTTTCAGTAAAATTTTTCTCCTGTATTATCACAGCGAGTGGCTGAAAGTGAAGAAATTTAATAAGCACCTCCAAACTGCAGGTCAGGTTCCTCACTGAGCTCTTAATTGGAATAGAGTAGATCCCACAGATGATCAAACTCTATGCTCGGGATGCATGCATTTTGCCATTTCTGATGCATTTCACCTCCTGATAAAGGCAAAGTATCTTCACTACGTTTCAAATTCATCTGTTTATCAACGTCCAAAAGGCTTTTTCTGAACACAGCCTTACCTCCTTCCTGGTTCATCCTCACTCTCTCCCCTACTATTTCATGCAAGCCTAGTCTGTCTTGCACAACTGAAAGCAGACATCCAGCCATGAACTAAGTCCGCAATTGGGGAATTACTATTCTGAGCAAAAATTCTCACCTACAGCCAAACCGCAGCATTATTTATTTGCTTCCTGAAATACAAACTTGAGATCAGTGCAGGCTTGAAACCAACTGGATGAGGAGAAATCAGTGATGACATGAGCGATGTCTGGCTTTCTTCCATCAGCTTCTTACCCCTTCGCCCTTCGATCCTTAACTGGAAAGAAAGGTTTCTCCAGATACCGCAACTGAGGAAAAGGACCTGAGTAGGTCCTTTTCTCCAATGTGGTAAGGGGATGAAACTATGTCTGACAGTGCAACCATTTTAACATGGCTGAGCTATCGAGTTCATCATCCACTTTTGAGTGAATTCAGACAAGGTTAGCAAATGCCTCATGTCTCGTGAAGAAAATCCCACCATTCAAACAGGACAGCCTTCAGGTCAAGTAAAACTCATCATGAGCAACTCAACTAGGGTAGTCAACCACCCATATCAGCATTCTCTTAAGGAAGATAAATTCAAAAGACAAGGAAATCAGCAAATATTGCTGTTATCACCTCATGATAAAAAAAATACACAAGAAAAAACATCAGTAGCCCTTGTTTAAGAATTAGACTCTGCTTCAATAGCATTTTACAGAGGCACTAGGAGAGGGAGGAGACAGAACAGGTCAGAGGACACATCCTTTCTCATGCCTGGGCCTTGCAGCTCCCCGGTTGCAGGGGAAGAACAACAGAGACCAAAGAAGCCAAGCTACCCCAGCTCTGATCCCACACCTCATAGAAACCAACTCATGCTCCAAACAGCACATTTTGAGGAGTGAACTTAAAGCATTCTTGATCTGATATATGCCCTAAAGGGAACCATATGGCTTCCTCTTTGCTAGTGCTCCCTCAAGTACTTCTCTGGCAGAAGTGCCTATAGCACAGGATTGAAAAGAAAATATTGACAAAGTGACTTTCCTGCATAAAATTAAAAGCCAGGCAAAAATAGAACTGCATCTCCTGCGGTTTTTAAGACAAGGCCGAGATAATCCAGAATCTCCTCCTTTTATCAAGCCCTTCCATTTTCAAAGAACACACATGCTGCTGTCCTCGTTTTGCTCCAAGCAACAAACATGTAATTGCATTGTGTCAGATCGCTGCGGATGGCTCTGGGTACGCTGTAGCAGAAAAGCCTCAAGTCTTCCTTTTGCCTCCGCTCTCAACCGTTACTGTGCTGCCAGCACAACAGGAGGTTTGGGGATGCTGCTTTCATCCTCTGGCACCATGCAACAAACCCGTAACAGCCACCTTTCTGTTGTCAACTTCCAATCTGCATCCATTCCTAATTTGCCCTGTCGAGGTCCTTAGTAGCACATTTGCTAACATAGTGCTTTTTCCTTTGTTGCCATGCAAAGGAGACACCAGATTCAATGCTTATTTCTGCATTATCTCGACTTCACACGCCTGACTTTTCCCCCCCTTATTTGGAACACATGCAGACATCCATTACTCTGGGATACGGCTTGCTGAATAAATTCAGCTGCACATGGGCTGAGTTTATTTACTTACTGCATTCTGATAGCACACAGTGTTTGTTACTTGCGCCATGTTCACGTGGCTGACAACCTTTTGTGCTGTTACATGCACTACGGTCCTGTTTTAATCCTCATTTTTAACGTCTCAACAGGTAACTGTGACACAAACAGGCTCTACTGAACCCAACTTCTGAGCCATGCTCCTCTTTTTGGTACTTAGCAACCTCTTCCTGTTTATGTAAGGCAGCAACTGCGGGGCTTTACTTTTCGGACCTGGATTAGCTGTTCATTAATATGGCAGAGTCCAAGTCACTCAGCACAAAGAAGTTCTTTTTATTTCATGTCAAACTGAGAAGAAATCACTTCCCGCATTGCAGAGGTTCTCTCAGAACAGCACCATTGGATAACCATTAAATCACAGCTAATAGAGGCTTTACAGGAAGCTTTTTTGTACATGAATGCAACGCTGAAGAGTAATTGACCTCCACTGAGCTAGCCCATTCTGCACAGGTAAGAGATGTTTCACCAAGACTGACTTGATAGCTGCCAAAACATCTTTTTGCAAGGGAAAACAACAAAGATAACCTCAATAACATAGAACAGAGACCAGAGCATTGCAGGGATCGCATGTGCAACAGCAAATGAGATGGCAGGTGGGCTCTGCAGTGCTGCACCACCGCAATGAAACTTCATATCACCACAATGACATGGGACATGCAGTCCCTGCAGCAATCTTGCCCTAGAGATGCCTTTGGAATACCAAGCACCAGCTGGATCTCTTCCACTGCCACCTCTTCCTAAAAGGTGGAGACACCCTGGGGAATACTCTATAGCCAACAGTGAACTTGAACATTTTTGTTGCAATGAAGGAAATGATCATTCTCCCCAGCTATTTTAGCCTATCTGTGCTCTGCCAGGCCCAATGCTGTAAGGAGAGATATCTTCCCAGCCAATAATCAGGCAGAAGAATAGACTCTCACTATTCAATTCAGTTCAGTTTCATTCATGGAGATAGCTTTAGTAACACAGTGCATAACAGCTTTAAACAAGAGCCGATGCAAAATGGCCCTAAGTAGGGCTAGAACATAACATTTCATGTATTCATCCTTATTTAATTCAAGAAAATAAGTTCAAATTGCCACTTCTAAATTTTACTCATCTGAAATCATATTAAGGGGAAATCAGTCTAACCATTTTCTATTCAAGTTTTTTACAGTCAAAAAAAAGCAAAACTAGGAGAAACACCAACGCTTCTACAGCATAATCCAGAATTCTAGACCACCCAATGCTCACGATCTTCTGTTAGAAAGCCTCTAGCTATAACACCGCTTCCACTCTGCTTCCTCAGAAAACTCCATTATCTTCTCTTGTCTTTCTTCACTCTTTCCCTCAAGAATATGAAATGAGCTGAACTTTTCCCTACACGTTCCTTTCCTTATCAGCTCACATATCATCTTTCAGTGAGGAGATGGCTACACTTAACAGTACCCTCTGAGCACCCCCACTATCACTCCATGCTTTACTTGCTTTCTATGGAATCATACTCTTAAATTATTCATCTGTTTTGTTTTAGTATGTTTACATCTCTATGCTTTCTCCTTTCTAAGGCATCCATCCTCCTTCTCTCGACACCTGCCTCTACTCCAGGAAAGACCTAAAACCAGAGAGAAATGTGTTTTACAAAGGGACCAGAGTGACTAAAGCTGCTTTAGTGGAAAGGAAATCAGTGTCCCTGCAGCCATCAGAAATATCACATTAGTAATAGTCACCTAGTGCAAAGCAATTGGATTTTCCCTGCTGAGCAGCTGCTTTACTGCAGACTTTGGTGGATAGTACCTCCATGTGAGGAGCTGCACAAGAATACATCCTTGGCAGCAGCAGGAGGGAACACGTGGTAAGGGAGGGCTATAGACTGCCAGGATTTGTTCAATTTACGCAATACAGCACAGTATTAGCTACATGAAGCCTAAACAATATAATTAGAAGAGCCCAAATGCTGGAGCCTAGCAGAACACTGCTTAAATTCTCCACAGAAATGTTCACTAGAAAAGAGTGAGAACACCTATCTCCACTAGAAGCAGCAACAATTGCCCTCTGCGTGTCAAAAACATGAGCTAGTTGCTCTGTTGTAAGCTTATTCTATCAGTTTGCTTTCTCACACCTCCTGCAAGGGCTGTATTAATTGCTACCTAGAAAACTCAGCACTGAAATGCTATCCTTTCTTCCCAACAAGAGCATCTTGATTGACTAAAAAGCAGCTGTGAAAACCTGTGGTTACCCCTGTACCTGTCCACAGGGTTGGACAGCCCTACTGGAATGAGTGCACACCAGAAGTACCTAAAATACCACATTAATTATTGCAATAGCCATAGCAAGTCAAATCTTAGAGTGACTGTGGCATCTTCAAGCCTTCTGCCATTACCTAAAGTCTGATTCATACATGATAAAGGCATCATAACTACTTAGATACCACTGCCAGCTAAGGCCCTGGGGAGATGACTTCTGAAGAAACAGAAAGAAGCTAGAAAAGCGAATTCATTTCCCATGCAAACATTTTTCCTTCAGCAGTAAATGATGTTGTTTCGCAGATATCTTAGGTGGAGTGGACAGAAGCCCTACTTGATAATCTTCGAGACAGTACAAAACAGCAGCAGCTGTCTTTTCAGAAAGAAGGCAAAAAAGCAGTAGAGATGGAATTTATCTTCTGTTATGACAGAATAGCCTGCTCCTTTGAAGAAAAAGGTGACAAATGAAAAAAAGCCAAAAAGCAAAAGGAAAGGAATCCTCACTTGAAGGCAAGTCACCTCCTTGTCACCCACTGGAAAGGAAGCTGCAGGCACAACGCCTGGCTTCCATCTTGCCCTGGAACCTGGGTGCCTTGAACCCAACAAGACCATGTGGGACATAGTTTTAGCTGCCTTATTGTCACAAGCTCACAGATGCATGAAAAGCAGCTGCCTGAAGGCTTTAAGAAGGCATTGGAAGAGATAACGACAAGTGGAAAGTAAGATACAGAAGAATGATGAAGCAGGAAGGAATCAGGGGATGAGAAGATGCTTGTAGGAAGCACATTCCTCACTAATCAATGGTTCCACTCCCAGTGATATCTGAAGAGTCACAGTGGTGAGGTGATATCCACGGTGACTGGAAAAAGGCAATGTCACACCCATTTTTAAGAACGTTAGCAAAGATGACCCAGAGAATCCAGAAGAAAAAAGCAGGTGATTGCCGAAGAGTTAGAGAAGCAATAGGGTTAAGCAGCAGCTTACACACCCACAGGACAGCAGAGAGAAACACAAGTGACCTGCAGGTTGCCAGCCTCAATGATAGTAAATATAGCTGCACTGTCACCTTTGCAAGGGGAAGGAGGGTCAGGCAGTCAGCCTCATCTCTTGAATTTAATTCAGCAAAAGAGCATTTAAGGAGAAGCAAAGGTAGAAACACAACTGTGGAGAACAACAGCAAAACGCAAACAATCCACCTCTGGAGGTCAGCCAAAGCCAGACACCATTTGTTTCCACTGTCCTTGCTGTCAGAAGCACTTCCCCAACATCTTTCTCTAGTGGCTTTCTCTGTAACTCAAACCCATCACATCTTCCCTCTCCTACAAGCCAGTTCCCACACTCCTACCCTCTCACACTGCAGATGGGCTGGCCATCCACTTCTGCTGGTGAGAAAGTGGGACAGGACCCAGCACCATTTTGTCATGTCTGCAAGGCATGGCAGATCTTCCGCAAACTGACTGCAGCTGTATCCTACCCAGTGATACAACGACAACCACCACAACAGCGTATCTACAGACCAGCACTGAAGCTTTCATTCTGCAATAGTCATTTTGCATTATAGTAGTTTCAGTAGCACAGCTTACCAAGAATCACTGGGATACCTCAGTGCCAACTCAAACTCTAAGAAGGGTAATGATAGCTGAGTAGGCTGTCTATACACCTGCACTGAAATGGACTAACATAATAACCATCACTGATCAAGCTTTTACACCAAGTCTTTACAGACCAACGCAGCAAAGTATGGCACTGAACCCTAGTGCCATACTACTTTATAACACCACATTTTATTTTGGGTTCCTTTTTCAACCTCTATCTTTTCCCTCAGCATAACCCCATACAGAAATCTTGATGAGAACGTTTAAGACAGGAACAACATTTTCAACTCCCATGACAGATGCTCTCCCCTTTAGTTAACTGGGAAGATCAGTGCCAAACAAGCCTTCCCTATAACGCATTTGAGTTACAAAGAAAGACCACTGAAAGTGGCATCTCCGCAAGAGAAAGCCAAGGAGCATCTCCAAGTCCTCTGCCTCTCCGATCTTGCTCTGAATTGATACTGAATAACTGGGCAAACCTTCAGTACCTAACAGAGCTCATCACCTCCCCAGAAGGAAAGCAATATTCCTAGCTACTCTGGTATCACCTCCCTGAAAAAAGGGCTGTAGCTATGGGTTCCTGCTGGCTGAAGTCACGTAGGCTGAAGGAGAGCAGAGAAGGTGACTCCAGCAGAAAACCTGAGGATAAACTGAGCTCCACTCATATTGGACAAGCAAAGATCAAGCAATAAGACAACAACTTTGGTGGTGGAGATGGAAAGAAGTGTGCTGATTGCCAAGATTTGGGTGCTGCCACCTACAACCATCCTCCACAGATCAAAACTGTTCCATTAGAGACTATGCAGCTACATCCAGATAAGGCATAGAATCATAGAATTACTCAAGTTGGAAAGGACCTCAAAAGATCATCATGTCCAACCACAGCCTAACCATAGTACCCTAACTCTAACAACCCTCCACTAAATGATATCTCTGAACACCACATCCAAACAGCTCTTAAACACATCCAGGGATGGTGAATCAACCACCTCCCTGGGGAGCCTATTCCAGAGCTTTACCACCCTTTCTGTTAATAAGTGTTTTCTAACATCCTATCTAAACTTGCCTTGGTGCAACTTGAAGCCATTTCCCCTCGTCTTGTCACTTGTCACCAGTGAGAAGAGACCATTTTATACCAAAAAACATCTTACTTAGATGCTCACACCTAGGCCAACACATCTATCGCAATAAGCAATGATTTACATGACATAGATTTGTCAGCACCCAATCCTAGCACTAGTCACAAATCTGTGCTCAAATGAATCATCATCTAAGCAACACAAAAGGGAAGTGCAAGCCAGCACTGCTAGGTTTTATTCCCAGCCCTGCCACTGCCTCGCTGCATGACTTCCAGCAGTCAATAAATCTAACTGTGCTTTAATTTAATGATCTATAAAGTGGATATATTGCTCCGTTAGCTTCACTGTCACCCAGTGAAGTCAGTTAATATTAAAAAAATATTTCAAGTATATCCTATTATCTGTCAATCTTAAAGTGGCCTCATTTGAGTATTTAAGCTGGAATTCTACCTATGGTATTTTCCAGAACAATAAATGCTGTCCTACCTGATCACAACTAAACCTGATTTAGATTAAAAAGACTTAAATAAGGCCAAAAGAATTAAGAGGATTGCCACGTGCACCCTAACAACCGCATGGGTATGGAGCACCATCTAGTGTCACACAACACCCCTCTATTTCTCATTCCTGTGTCCCTTCAGAGCAACACTGCTTATTTCTTTTATGTCCTGTGTACAGCTATAAGAACAGATCAGAACCTGATCATTTGGGGTGTTTTGCTAATGCATAACACGTGTCATCTTGGACTCTACCTTTGCAGATGAGAGTATTTTGAAGGGCAGAGCTGCTAGGTTACTTGCTCAGTGTGTTAGGCAAAGAAAAATTGCACTGAAGTCTTTGGTTGTTTCAGGGGAGTTTTTGGCAACACACTGAAGCAGCACTTGGAATGGGAACTGCCAATGCCTCCACAAAAGCTGTCAAAGGCCCCATGGAAAAGCCAGGACATCTCTTTCTCTTGGGGATGGCAGCTCCATCAAAAAGATAATGGCAGAAGCAGTTAGGAACAGCCCAAGGAACATGTATATTCTCAGCCTCTGTGGTCTGAAAAATGAAATTCAACTCATTTTAACATTCTTCTGTCAAACACTCATCCCTGAAGCTCTGTGCAGCATCTTCTATTTATGCAACAGAATGAATGGGCTGAACTAGGAGCTCCACTGCAGAAATAGCGATCAGTCCCCAAAAACATCAGCCAGACTAACAGCAAAATGCCCATTTACTTTCTCTGATGATTTACCTCATAGCTCAGCCGAGTCCTGGAGCACTCCTGAAGCACACCCTGGCAACTCAGCCCTTTCTTTCCTCATGCGATCTCCTCCACTTCAGCTCTGCTAACACCTCTGCTGAGCTAACCAATAAACACCTTGAGGAAATTAAGCTGAAACAGACAATGCCTGTGCCTTGAGATAAAGAAAAATGTATATTATTCTGCCCAAGTACAACACTAATAAGTTCAGCACAATTAATTTTACAAGGATTTTCCATTGACTTTTCGCTTCGTTTTAATATTGAGCTCTCTCTCAGAGAGGGCATTAAAAAAAAGTAGCGTTCAGCAGCCATCTCTCCTTCCAGGGTGATCATACTTGCTCTCCATTATTTTAACAGGCTCTCATAAAAGCTAACCAAATGAGACCAGACAGTACCTAAAGTCTGCTGACATGATATGACACTCTTGCACACCCTTCTTACACTACGACAGACGCACAGAGTCCATTTGACACAAACCAAGTCTTCTCCAAACCAGTTTCTCTTGATTTGCCACATCTGCAATGTCAAAACGCCCGTCCCTGTCATTATTACCTCCTTACAGATTAATTGTTCTGCCAGTCATCAGTTCCTCAGTATGCTTCTCGTTATGCCCCACTCCCCCTCTACGCAGCATGGAACAGGGCAACCCTGACACTTTTCATCTGCGACTCCTACAGCCCCTATAGATGGGAAAGAAGGATGAAGGACTCTCTGCTGTCTCCTACCTTGAAATGTCTGTAACAAATTAAATAATAATCATTTAGTCATCACTGAAGAGGATCCAGTGAGCTATGCTGTGTAACAGTGCTTCAGCCTCAGGTTTCACCTTTTGGCACTCCACAATAAATAGTTCTAAAACCAGGGCTTCCCTAAAAGAGGGATCCTAAATTTAGGAGATGAGTTCAGATGTCAGCGGGTCCTGCAAGAAAGCATCTCACAAATGAAAGTTCCATCTTAATACCACAGTTTCAAGTAACTACACAGTTGTCTGTGTTGGCTTAAAGAAGTAAAGGTTCTTATTACCACTCCCACTCTCTGATTTTTTAGGTCCCCTCCAACTCTAAGGATACTATGATTCTACAACTGGCATTTATATATCCTCAACTTTGCCTTAAGAGGCATTGTCATTGCCATGTTCCGCATGGTGAGAGCAACAGTTTCATTAGTTTAAGG
>PPHD01017541.1:0-14993 GCA_002909625.1 Bambusicola thoracicus
GTCTGACAGAATGGCATCTGACATGGAAGTACATATGAAGCAAAGGTGTGTCACTGAATTCCTCCATGTGGAAAAAATGGCACCCACTGACATTCACTGACACTTGCTGAACATTTCTGGAGACCAACCAGTGGATGTGAGCACAGTAAGGCAATGGGTGGGCATGTTTCAGCAGTGGTGACAGGATTATACTCCCAAAACGTATTTTTACAAAAATCAGTGTTATGTTGACTATTGTATCATCGGCAGACTCACATGCTTTTTTTCTAAGCCACTAGTAACACCACAGTATGCGTTCAACTCATGTTATGCACTATATGATTTATAAGAGAGTTATCAGCATTTGACTAATAGTATTTTGAAGATAGAAATTCCAGAAAAATTGAAATCATTATTTCAACACTAAGTAGCAATCTGTCAAAAAAATCATTCTTCCAGGAGTTACAATTTTAACAAGAAAAGCAGTATTCACTGAAAATATCCAGACAAAAGACTTCTGAGCAAGCCTAATCCATCCCTGCCTGCTCTGATGACATTTAGTATGGGAACATTCTGTAGATATTCTGCTTTATTATTGTTAACATCTCTGAGTAACGGCCCTCCAGAACCAGTTATTCAGCCTAAGCTATTTTCTGGTCATTCCTCATAACACAGCTGAGTATTTTCACTGTGATGCAGAGAGTGTGCATAAAATGCTAACTACATGCTGACACTTCCCCTTTCATTGCAGCTGTTCAAGAAAATAGGTACAGATGCATGGGGATGACGACTAAACATCTGGCTCTGCTGTAGGGTGGCACGTGTGGTGACCCTGGAGCCGGTGAGCACGAATGTTTTGGGGGTAGGAGCTTGGGTAGCACTTGGTATATATGATGCTTCCAGCCAGCTGTTTGAGGGCTAGACCTGTAGACAAAGACTTTAGAGAGATGGAAGTTATTCAGATTATCTTCCTGTGCTCAGCACATCTGATACCCTTCTCCCAGTGCAGCCTGGGATGTCTCAAGCAGCAAGACATTCAGTAACTTTCTTTAGGAGGGTGTTCAATACCTTGCTACACATCCCTGACAGAAAACTAGACTCCCTTCAATTTAAGTATTCCTGGCACCCAGCTGAACACTGCAGCTACTTCTCAGTCATCCAGTCATTTAAACTACTATCCACTACAGCTTTCCATGGCTATAAGCATTAGTAGCAATTTCATTACTGTCTCTAAAAAAAAAGTAAAAAAAAAAAAAAAAAGTTATTTCCTCACTTCTAGGGTTTGAGCATTTCTAATATATACTTGAATTTGTCTTCTGCCTGGGACTCATCCCAGTAGGTGCCAACATTTTACTTCTCTGCCTTGCCGGCATTTTTGACAAGGGTAGGGGTGAATCAACAGCATGCTGAAAAGATGCTGTAATAAAGATGTTAAAGAATAAAAACTTGGGCTTAAATCCTAACTCCTGCAGAGCCTCATTAGTACAATTCATCCTGACTCAATCCATCACTGCTCATTATTTACAGTCCTTCAACTTATCCAGAGTCCATATGCCCATGTTTATATCCCAGCCAACATGTATTAGTTATTCACGAGATGGTATCAAAAGGTTCACTAAAATGCACATATTATATCACTTGCCTTTCATCTGCTTATTTTGTAATCTTATCAGAATAGTAAAAAAGCAATCTGGCTAGATTTATCCTTTCTAAGTTCTTTTGTCTTTTTGCTTACGAGTCCATTAATAAAGCTAAGGAAAATAATCTTCTTTACTCAACCTTTCATTGTATTTATCATTTACCTGCTTTTTATGGTTCCAATTTCACTAACTCTTCCAGACACTCCCAAAAATGGACCCTGCAACAGGAAACGCCTGCACCGTAGGGATAAGGACTGAGGAAAGAAGCCCAGAAACAGAGACAAGGTGCAGCAAATTTTGTTCCTAAATCTGCCTCTTCTGACCTTAGTACACTGCATGTGCTAAAACTCAGTTCTGCAGCAAGAAACACAAATCAACCAACCAAAGCACTTCAGCATTCCTTTAACCACATGAAAAATCCCTCTTGGCTTCAAGGTCTACTGAGGTGTCACAAAGTAAGCACAAACTTTACAGAAGGAAAAAACCAACTACAGCAATTCACAAGCCTTATTTACTAGTTTTGAGAGCCTACCTCCTTTAGACAGATGAGGCAAGAACACCACTGCCACTGAATTTCTTGGTCTACAATTGGTTTTGTGCCAGCCAGTTCTTCTCATGCGTTTTTTTGTTATCCCTCTTGGTCAGCACTCATTCTCCTCATTCTCTGTGTTGTTGGGTTCCAGAGCTTTTCTGTTACCATTCCGTGGGAGGACACCCTGTCACGGGATCACTCTTTTATACTCTGCCCTGACTACTAAATTGATGGGCATATAATCCACTGGGTGCACATGTAAACAGCAGATATTACTGGAGATGTATACTCTACACTGCAGACTAGGTAGGAGCTCTTCATCAAACAAGATTAAAAGCAGAGGAACTGGGGGGCCTCTGTTTTCAACAGGTATGTCAGATTTTTCCACAGCATCTTTATTCACTCAAATAAGACTGATAGCTGAGAACTGTTTTTCATCTGTCATTCTCAAAGTCCCACGACACTACTGAGTACTGTTAGCACATCTTTCCTTAAATGTATTATACCTGAGTCAGAATAAGTCTCCCCAGCTGGAAAAACAAGCCAACCATCCCCCAAAATCTTGCAAAAAAACCCCATATACTGCCAGGAATCTAGGACAACATCAATGCGCTATTATCGTACCCTGGTAATGTGATGCTGTTTCTCAAATGGCAAAGGAACAGTAAAAGGTAATGAATCCATTTTTATCTGTTGATTCAGTTTCATGTGAAACTATTTAAATATCCTCTTCTGTTGGCAGTGAAAGGATGATGTTGTCGTATGCCAGTTACACTCTCCAACAAAGAAATAAACTGCCTGCACCAAGTGTAAATGATTGGTGTGTTCAGCTAAAGAAACGTATGAACGCTGCTGAGGAGGGAAGAGGAGAAAGACCAAAGAGATGAAGAAGCCTGAAGATATCCAACTCTCAATATTAAGACAATTAAAAAATCGTAATATTAAAAATCATGATAAAGAGATTGATCTAGAGGAAAATGTATCCAAACAAAAGGGAGTACAGTGCAAGAAACAGTTGAAACAAAAGATAACTAAGCAATAGCTGATGAACAAGCAGAGATAAAAGAGGAACAACAGCCTGAATTGCACACAAAAGCAATTTCAATCACTGTATTTGCTTTCTCTCTCTCTCTCTTTTTCTTTGTTCCCTCTTTCTTGTATTAAATAAACCACTCCTGTCTAGTTCAAGAAAAAACAAACATATTTAACATCTCAGACATCCATTAAACTGGAAATTCTGCAAGGCCATACAGCAAGACTACGGGAATGCTGAATGGGATTCAATGAATAAAATGGATTTGCTCAGACTTCTGTGAATGTCACTGATCTCCACAAGAATGAAAGTATTAAGATTAATGATTGCATTGTAAGCATTACACCAAACAGATCCAGCAGACCCTTGGACGGATATTAAAGAAGAAAGCTGCTCTCATTTTACCTCCTGCTACTTGAGACATGTAGCACGGGAGTTATGCTACTCAGTTTAGAAATTGGATCACCTGGTTGATGTGGTGTCTTCTCAAAAAGATCAGACCCTAAGGGCATCTTGCAACACGGTGACCAAATCTACAATTGAAATATGGGGACAGCTGTTTCACTGATGGAAGTACAGAGTACATTACTGCAAGTCAGAGATGCACACTAAAGTGTTTTGGCAGCTGAGGTAGAGGACAGAAGGAACAAAAGACAGATACACATCCACTCTAAAATTGCCAGAAGTACTCGTAATTCCATCTAAATTTCTCAGGCAAACAGATTTCCTCACCCCTTTGAATTCTGAAAGAAAAAAAGACCCCAAACTATACTCCACATAAAAGCCTGAAATGATGCAGCATTATAAACTCTTTTGCCTTGAATTCAGGGAAGATTTGCAGCACTTTCAAAAAGAGGATGCTACAGGGTGTCTCAGTTTGGTTGCAAAAGATACTGAGGCATTCCAAGTCACAAATGACTTCTGAAAATTTAGACTAGACAACATGCAATAAACATGCATAATTACTCTTTCATGAGCCATTACTCAGGGGATACAGAACTTTAATTCTGTCTACTTCATTGAGAACTACTGCATCCACCTATTCAAATACAAGGAGCTATGGTGAAGAATTGCATAGGAATGTTTTCATATCTGGCTGCAGTCACTGTAATGCTGTGTCTCTTTTACCCCAAGCATTAGCCATTTCTTCTTTTAGAATCATTTTGCTTATGTTACGCAACAAATTATTATGTATTTGCAAAATTGTACGCACAGCTGTTTTGTTACTTACACTCCATCTTAAAACTGACTGGTTGGAAAATGAAGTTTGTCTGAAAGCTATCACTTTTTATCTCATCTCAGTTTACACACTGCACATAAAAGCCTCTCCCCCATGACCTAGAAGTGTGATTCTCCAGCAAAATAAATGCTTCCCTGAAACTACAGCTCCAAAAGGGGGCTTGTAGTTAAACTATTTTCTTGTTTTGTGGTTTTCAACCAAATTCTGTGAACATATTTAAGGGCAGAAGATCCAAGCAAAAACAGTTGACTCAAACTAGAAGGTCAATATAGCTGGTAAACAGCTGCATTAATAGTTTTCACTGAGCAGAAGCTATAACTCTTGGAGAATAAATAATGAGCTGAGATACAGGTCAAACTAGTTCTGTGAAAAGCCTTTACTGAGTGTTGTTTCAAAGAAGTACCAAAAGTTTTTTGCATAACCATAGCTAGGCTAGGTTACAAGCAGAGATCCAAAGAGATTTCATTCAACAGAACTCAAGAAAATAGGCCACCAGCTTATCTCAGGTAAATTAGTAGTATGACTTACAGTAATTTCTAAAAGAGGAGTCTCAGACTTCAAGATTAAGGATATTTGTTTTCTAATCAGAATTAGGAATTGTTCACTCCAGTAGTTCTGGAGAAACATGCCAGAGAAATCCCTCAAAATGGCAGATTTGTGGTTTCTTTAAAGGAGTAAAGCGAAACTCAGGACTTGATCTCATGTTTGTCTCATCAGTGTGCTGTCAGCCCTCATTCTTAATTATGCTATAGTGAGTATCAGGCAACAGCATTTCAGCTAATAAAGGCAAGGGCAACTCTCTGAGGTACAAGGCTGCATGTGTGAAATACTGTAACACAACCACACCTTGCATGGCAACAGAGGTTGGCAGCTATTGCAGAAATAGACGACAACCTTCCTTCAAAAAGAGTCCGAACTCTATCAAATAGACTTGCTTCCTAACTCGAAACAATTTTCATACTTTGACAGTAGGTACCAAAGATGAACAAAAAAAAAGATTCCTAGTTAAATGCTGGAACCCTTTTCCTTGTTTCAGTAACACAACCGGGGGTCCCATTGGACAGTAAAGAATCAAGCTTTGATAAATAAGTGAAAACTGAAATGATTGTTGGTGGTTTTCAGCCTATGAACGCACCACAATAGTTGCAAGAAGTACTATCAGCAGTTAATTTTCCATAATATTTCCCATACAACGTCTGTAACACTGTGCCATTGAACAGCAAATACAAATACAGTCCATTTTATGAACGAGAAAGAACAGCTCTAATGATTTCACACAGAAGATAGCGCACGATTGGTATAATTAAGTAATTTGAAAATAGAAGATGCAGGTTATGCAGGTTTTGTAGTGCAGGACAGCAATTTATGCTTCTGCATTGTAATTGGTTATTTCTCCTCCAAAGGCAAGCGTTTATGATTTCATGCCCGTCCATGGGATTGTCTCAAGATAACTAGATCTTCTGCATTCAGCATATAAATAAGTGTATTACTCCATTTTACTCCTACACAAATACCAATTCCCCAGTATTACAAGATGAGCTTTAAATGAATCCATATTCACTGTACTCCCACTGTGCCCTTTCTTTATACAGAATGAATACAAATCGGGAAAGAATTAGGTGTGCATGCCCAATTCAGATTCTAACACATCTCCAGTGCATGAAAAGTATTTCCAGTTTTATATATGTGTCTACATACACACATATATATAGAAACACAAAAGGCATTTGAGTTTTTGCAAACAAAATAAGAAAAGCTAAGTAATGCATTAACACTTAGCACAATGTCCACAGCAACTCCCCCTTCATTCCTCAGCTAGAAAACCCCCATTATAAGCTTAAATAAATACACAAATCACTGGATACAGAATTATTATTATTAGTTTTTGTGTTTGTTTTTGTTTCTTAAGTACAGCACTGAGTACAAATAATCATTTCAGACCTAAAAGCACTGGTACGTTACCACAGAGCCATTAACTGTATATTAAGTTATACAACATTTCATTTATACTACATTTAATTTTAGCCATAATGGCCTAGTAATTACTGCTGATTGTTTCTGATCTCTCACAAATGAAAAAACATGGCTGGTAAATTAGTGATGATAACCAATAATGAGAAGCATGGGCATTTATTCTTTCTCTTGGTATACCATTTAATTGTTAGGAAGAAAAATAAAAAAGCTATTTTGCTTTGCATTTTACTCCTTAAGGCAGATCTGATCCATTAAATATATCTTTTCTTTCTCTTTTATTTTGTTACTGAAGATCACAGGATATTATCCCATTTTACCTTTTCTCTCTCACTGCACTACCAGGCACTGACCAAGCAATTCTAAATTTGCTTTCACTTTCAGACATTCATCTGCATACAGTTAGGTGAAAGGTATTATTAATCATATCCTGTTGCTAGGCTACCTGGAGATGTTCGTTTAAGCTTAATGTTTCCCTTTGTTAAAAAGTGCCATGAGGAACACACAGATTTGAGACAAGAAAGCTACCTTGCAATAGCTGAATTAAAAAAAAAAAAAAATCAAGACTCATAAAAGAATATGGATTAACAAGAAAAATAAGGACAGCACAGTCTACAGTTTGCATAGTACAGCTTCATTCAGAACACGTACCTTTTCAATAACAGATACACAATATGAATTAAAATCAAGGTGAAATGCTCAGCCACATAGCTACTGGGATGCTTTAAAGATACTTAGTGTGCTTTATTAGAAATAGTTTACAATGAGAGCATTAGCTAATATTCAGTGTAGTGAACTAAAACAACTAACATTTGAAAAAAAATACTGCATATGCTTAAATAAATTAAAATAGTTTACATTTACTGATATAAGTTTTACACCATCTATGTAAAAGTCCAATTATTCTACAGCTTTACTCAATCATACCACAGGATATTCCTTTCACACATTTTATCAAATAAAACAACTCACTCAATACTCATTTGCCCACTTTGCAACCACCCACTGAAGGGGTAGCACATAAACATAGTCATAGACATCCTACTCATATATCTGTCACATCTAGGAAGAGCCACCAATGGCTTGAAGCGGGGGGTTTAAGTGACAAGCTACAAAGTCCTATGTAACAAAAAAGGTGAAGGAGACCAGTAACAGTATGTAACTTAAATGGCTCTTTTTACCTAATGAGCATCAGTAGTTCAGCTGAACTGAAAAGCATGAAACAAAGTTGTAGCACAAACAACGCAATGCATTATTTTACTCCAAGACAGCAGAATGACATTTTTCTGTTGTCCTAAGGTCTTTAATAGGACCTTCTGCCTCATCTACGAAACTGCGAAAGGTCTCATTTTTGCTGCATGAAATTAGCAACAGACCAAATTTCCGTCCTCTCTGCTGCAGTTCGTCTACAAGGAATGAATGGCAAATTTAACTTCCACTGCGAAGCTGATGCACATAGCTGAAATATACCACTCCTACTGAGTAGACTGGTTTAAAGAAAAGACCTATTTGAATAATTTTCTAATAATTTTAGAGTTCTGATTCCCACAGCAATTCAGCTGGATGAGAATATGTTCCACCCCTTTAGGAACTCTTTCCATCACTAATGACATAATTGATTAGTTTAGAGTGTATCAGTATTTAGTACATATTTACACCTAAAATTTGGGCTGTAGTCCTCAAAATCAGTCAAGGAGCCACCATACATGAGCAACATTAAAAACTCATAGCATCCTAATTCAGCATTCTGCTGAAGTGAGAAAATTCTGAATGTCAGAGCAGGCCTGCAAAACTCTTCTATTTCTATGGAAAATAAGCCTTTGTCTGTAGTTCTGACCTGAGAGAGAATATAGCACTTGGACAAAATGACAGTAATCAGTACTACAGCACTTTTGATATAGACTCCTGGGTTAGAAACTAGTATTGTCATTATCACAGGTAACACACTTGCATGCAAACAGTACCATCAAAATCATAATGAGAGTAGTCTTCACATTGTACAGAATAAAGTAACAAAAAAATGACTTTCATTGACAACAGACCCTTTCTTCTCCTCCTACTTATGTTTGGGTGCCCTCCAGAGTAAAGTGCAAGCTGTTGTCTTCTGGGTTCTTTATGTTAAAAAATGGATGCTGAATGCTTCTGTAAGTACGGCATTATCGTATGGCATTCATCTCTCTTTGAAAAACAGCATAAAATTTTCTATAGTATGGAATTTACTGGTTTTTTTTTCAGAGTTTTGATTTGCAGCTTTTGTGTTTTTGTTTTTTAACACATTATTTCCAATTAACTTTCATTTTGACCTTACCTTTACAGAGGCAGAGACATTTGCATTCAGCGTGTTTGGAAATGCTAAGCACTGAATTGTTGAATGCCTAAGTGAAGGTTTTTAAAAAGTGGGCTCTGTGCCGTTTTTGGATTTTGAACCATCCACCGGCTTGTGTGAAACAAGCAGAGCCTGTTTTCATCAGCATTCAATTATATATTATTCTTAAAGGAAAAAACAACAACAACAAAAAGCACCTAAACATTGTTGATCGCAAAGATACTAAAAGCCTGTCAGCATATTTCTGGCACTAGCTCTGGTCTAAGATTCCTAGCTGCAGTTATGTCTTTCTGTAAGAAGCCTGAAGTGAAGCCAAATAGGCAATGCTGGGGACTAAGTCAGTGCCAGTGACACGACCATGAAAATTTTGTTGTTTGATCAAGGAAAAAATGACTTCATGCCTTTAAGCGTAGCTGCTGAGAACTCAGCAAAACAGAATCTTTCTGCCACTTGTAATTGGAGAGATCCAAGGTGTGATTGCAGATTATGCAGAACTATTTCTGGACATGACAGCATAAGTCCTCTTTCAAGCTTTAGAAACTTCAGCTAACTTACTGGCACCTAAATTCAGCATCAAAAGGACAAGGCTGGAGCCTTTTTCATAGCACCTCATCTGTTGTTGACTTCGGTTATGTTTAGTGCCTACAGTTAGAGAAGTATCCACCTCAATTCACAGTCAAATGACATCTGGGGAACTTCAGGCCTGTCTGCCTGACCTCAGTATCAGGAAGGTCACAAAAGATAATACTGACTGCAAACACAAGGCACATGCAAGACAATCAAGGGATGAGACCTAGCAGCAAGGTTCATGAAAGTCAGGTCCTTCTGGACCAGCCTGATCTCCTCCTTCTCTGACCTGCCTACTGGATGAGGGAAAAGCTGTGGTTACAGTCTACCTAGACTTCAGCATAGCCTTTGACTCTGTCTCCCACAGCATTCTACTAGAGAAGTTGATAGCCTGTGGCTTGGACAAGTGCATTCTTCACTGGGTTAAAAAATGGGCTAGAGGGTTGGGCCCAGAGAGTGGTGGTGAATTCAGTTGAATTCATCTGGTGACTGGTCATTAGTGATATTCCCAAGGGGTCAGGGCTGAGGCCAGCCCTCTTTAATACTTTTACTGATGATCTGGACCAGGGGATTGAGTGCAATCTCAATGAGTTTTGCAGATGACACCAAGATGGGAGGAAGTGCCGATCTGAGGGTAGAAGGGCCCTACAGAGGGATCTGAATAGGCTGGATTGGTGGGCTGTGGCTAATTATATGAGCTTCAACAAGACCAAGTGCTGGGTCCTGCACTTCGGTAACAAAAATTCCAGGCATCACTAGAGGCTTAGGGCTAGAAAACTGCATGGAGAAAAAGGATCTGCAAAACATGATCCAGCAGTGTGCCTAGGTGGCCAAGAAGGCCAACAGCATCCTGGCTTGTATCAGAAATACTGTAGTCAGGAGGACCAGGGAGGTGACTGTCCCTCCATACTCAGCCCTTGTGAGACTGCATCTCAAATACTGTGTTCACTTCCAGGCCCCTCTCTACAAGAAAGATAGTGAGGCTCTGGAAAGTGTCCAGAGAAGTCCAATGAAGCCATGAGGAGTCTGGAGCACAAGTCTTAAGAGGTGCAACTTGAGGGAACTGGGGCTGTTCAGTCTGGAGAAGAGGAGGCTCAGGGAAGACCTTGACACTCTCTACAATTATTTGAAAGGTGGTTGTGGCAGTGAGGGGATTGGCCACTTCTCCCAGGTAACAGGATGAGAGCAAATGGCCTTACGTTGTAGCAGTGAATGTTCAAGTTGGATATTAGGAAACACTTATTCTCTGAAAGAGCGGTGATGTATCGAAACAGGCTGCTCAGAAAGGTGGTAGAGTCCTCATCCCTGGAGATGTTCAAGAAATGAGGAGATGTGGCACTGAGGAACACGGTTATTGGGCAGGGTAGTGATGACAGAACTAAATGATCTTAGTGGTATTTTCCAACCTTTATGATTCCATGAAATTCTCTGATATAAATAGTATGGAAAACACAAAAAGAGGTAGAATGTTTACTTTGGATACTGACATTCAAGTGTTGAATGAAAATATTCAAGACCTGCAAAAAGCTATGACTGGCTGCCTGACACACACAGCAAGGAACTATTTCCCTTTCAGGCTCCATACCTTCATGTTGACCAACTGCCCAGCAGGAAAAATGCCCTGACAATTTAGAGGAGGAAACCAGATATATAAATATAACCGGGTTATCATTTTTTTTTTTTAATGTTTTATTTTTTAGTTAACACAGAGATGGAGCAGCGGTTTTAAAGGACTGAAAGATTACAAGAGAACTGAATGACATCTGGCACATGATCAGGAAAGTCAGGCATATTCAAGAGCCCTGAATTATTAGAGTATGATAATGCTGAAGAAAGATTTGCTACTTACCTAATTTGGAGCTAGCCTGGGTTATCTCCAACACAATCAAGTCCCTGTTTGTGAATACAGTTTAGATCACAGTAGTTGACAAATATCTAGATCGAAACAATACTTCGTATGTATTCAAATGTTTGGGAGGCAGAAGGTACTTAAGCATATACTAACTCACGTCACTCATCCCAAATAAAAGCTCTTTTGCACACTGATATATACAGTTTATTACTAGTTAGATTTATTTACTTTTTTTACTCTAAGTTCAGTGTTAAACCTGGAAACTGTTAACTTCAAAACGCTTTAATAACCAAACATTTTTACACACTTCATTACTGACACTGTACAAAGAGTCATATTTTATGAAGACCTGTACTCTGGCATTGGTGGTTAGGTTAACTTAGGTTTATGAGATAGATCTTCATGGGTGGAATTGCTATTTGGTTTGAAGTCTTGCAAATAACTGGTACTGACAGTACAGTATTTTATTATTATTTTTTAAATCCACTCAGGGAAGAACAGGTTCAGTTTCGTTTTGAAGATCAAACATTTCTTCAGAGAGAAAAACACCTAGATCAAACCTGGCACTCCTTTAAGTTTACAGGAGAACACTTTCTGGTTTGGTAGCTCTGCTTTGATATTAATGTTTTGTAGTAGCACTACTTCACTCTGTAGCCCAAGTTACTTTTCCCTTTTGCTTTAGATTTCAGGTGGGTGGGAGAGAAGAAAGAAACCACCATTTTTCAGATGAGATAAAGTCAGGCATGAGCTTTCATCTTTAACTTATGACAGTCGGTTGTAATACAGGAAAATAGTATCAAAATATCCAACTTCTAAGACTTAAAAAGAATAGCTGTGAATATAGAAGCTAATGTTATTTTTGAAGCCAGTAATAAATGCACTCTAGTAATCACACCTTACAAAAAGTCAGGGGAAAAAACTAAATTCTTGCCTTGTCTGGTGGCCTGGCAGTCACATCTGCCGCCCTTACCACATGAAGCATAGCTCTCCACCCATCCTGGTGCCTTAATCAAGAGCATAAATGAACATCATGTTGCGGGATGGCTGAAGTATCATTAAAGTTCTAGGATAAGAAAGGCAGGCAATAATGTGGTAGTGTACTAGTGTTGCCTGACATTATTCAGGAAAAACAAAAGAAACTTTTCATGAGATGACTGCCATGAAGTATGAGAACTGAGACATCATATCACACCTGTTACGGTACCATTTAAAGAGGCAAGCATTGCATGCTTCTGCATATGAGAAACCCTTACAGCATAGAGAACGTTACATTTCACCACCTCCTCCCCGGTTTCCTTATGTTACCTTGTCCCCAGAGAAGACTACGTGATAGCTCATCCCTGTTTTCACCCTGTCCTTCCTTTCCTGAGTTACTTCACCCACCAATCCCAACAGACTGTGCTGGATAGGTCAAGTTGAGTCTTGAAAAGCCAAATAACTCAAGACTACTTGCCAGAACAGTGGGCAATTTACTTGGATACAGGCTACAACTTTGCAAATTTTTCCAATGCTAAGGTAGTGGCAATCCTCACACTTCAGTAGTACCATGCTGAATGAGTAGGAAAAACTAAATACAGCTTTTAGTGGGAAGGACTGACTTGTTTATAGAAAGGTACCCTAATGTTTTCCATACAGATCTCGAACTCATTCACTAAAATACTGGTATAGTTGCTGGTAGCTGTCTCATCAATAAGACATTGGAGTGGCTGAGACTGACTTAAAGAGGTGATACCCAAACTGCTTTCCCAAGAAGCAACAGCTTTGTCAGTAGGCAGCATTCTCAGCAGGGCAAGGCAGCCAAGCAGATAACTTAAGAGCTAGAGTAAATATACTACTGCGTTTTGCAGATACTGCCTTGCACATCATCCTGCAAGAACTAAGTCCTAGAACAAGGACTTGTGAAGAATTACTTTGGCTCTTTCCAGAATACTCTTAGAGTCTTGGAGGAAGGTGCTCTAAATTCCAGCCTTATATTCTTATACTTTGTTACTTTAAGTGAAGAACACAATATATACATACATACATACACACACAGAATAACGCACACTTCTGATACCGCCTAACAGAACAATAAGCTTCACGAGTTAAGTTTCAAATTCAAATTAGTTTTATTTAGAGACCTGATGTTGATTTTTAAATCTGTTCCTGTATTTCCTGTGGTAACATACAAGTCTCGGTATGTTTTTAGCACTAGAAGTCAACGCTGTAGTTAACTCTGCCACAACAGAGATACTTTGTAAATATTAAGAGCAATTTTCAAATTACTAAACATTTCTACTAATATTCTGTTGTTCTGTAGTGATTCTTTCTCAATCACTAAGCCTACCAATTTGCAAGGCTGTCTCAATCCAGAATTCTTAACTAATTCCTACTACCTGCTCTATTATATTCAGCCAGTTCAGAGGAAATCTGCCTTGTTTAATCTCACAGCTGGGAATTCTTCACAGGCTTACAACAGGATAAATTTATCCTGTTTTTGAAGGCCCAAACTACATTAAAAAAAATCCAAAACAAGTGTCATTAAGTTTTGTAGCTTGGGTTCTTTTTTCCTATTTGGAACTGTGAAAGCAGTTTCAGGGTAGCACTTTGATATAAGGAACCCTAACTAAAAGCATGCAGAATCAATACAGTAAAGGTTCAGTAAAGGATGCTTGCCACAGCCTCAGCATCCTCAGATACAACAGAAGAAAGATCGTTTCCTCTCCAGCCACATAACTTTTTCACACATCAAACAAAATCTGTTTCCTGTAACAACAGATGCAGTGAAGTCCTTTCATTGTGTACAGGATTTGCCTACAAGATTCCTGTTTCTCCTATAATGGGCTTCTAGACCATTCCCTCCATTGTCTGTTGAACATACAGAGGGGCCCCAAAGTGTCCCCATCTTACTAGCTCTGTATGCAACTTGATGTATCTCAAGAAGTCCCAGGTTTCTGCAAACAGGAATAAGATTTCAACTAATAACACCAATGTATTTCCGTAACTGCAGTCATGTCCATTTTACAACAAAATCCAGATCTCTTGACATTATCTAAGTTTGAAAAGATGAGCTTTTCCTCTATCTTAATTGAAAATGATTTTTCTCAGATAGTTTGTCCTTCTCAGTCTTTGTTATATTCATGCCTTTCTGCATTTAGAAAACTCACTCCACTTGAATTCCACTCTGGTTCCAACTGACAGCATCTCTCTGTACTTTTTTATCCAAAGAACCACTGTTCTCCTCGCTCCAGAGATCTGGCCTCAAGATACTGTATTTGGCCTCTGATGGCCACGTACTATTGATACCAGAATAACTGAAGTACGAGCCAACTATTTCAATTTAAGCTACAAATATATTTGCTACAAAGAAGCAAAAGACCAAAACAGATTTCTTCCCCATAAAAAAAAAAATTAAAATAAATATAAAAAGTTTTGTAATTATCTGTAGAGTACAGCACAAACATACAAGTATTAGGATATACCTTGGATCACGCTTTAGATTCAATTATTGTTAACACGAAGATCATGGTATGGTCTATGTGTCTTCAAGATTTTATTGAAGTAGCACAGATCACTGATTTATTCAGTTATATTATCACTGTTATTTAATTCCCACTGCCCTCGCTCTCTCTACAGCATTCCAGATTCATGATACTTTTGTGATACTTTGTAAGCTGAAGTTTTGTGAGAGTCAAAAGCATGACTGGAACTACTGATAAAGAATACACATTTCACTTCACTAAGCATGACAACACAGTAAGCTACACCAACCTGTACTGAAAAAAAACCCAAGAAATAAAATAAACCATGGACATTTTGTGCTAAACTCATGGAGATCTGGAAACAAAAATTCAAAAAAAAAAAAAAAGAAAAG